>JAKTXG010000151.1:0-19090 GCA_030561385.1 Suhomyces bribrorum | reverse complement strand
TGATTTGTAAGCTCGGTGCAAATTTAGTTCTATATAATCAGTAGAGTCTTCGAGAATAAATTCACCATTAGCATTCTTGGAGAGTAGACCGAAAAGAATAAATTTACTTCCTATGAGATAGCACCGACAGGCTAATGATGAAAGAACTTGGCAAGTCCAGTAGTTCTACTCCTGGACTTGGATCTGGATCTGGATCTGGAAGGCGAGTCTTTTTCCTCTTGGGGATGACTATTTTGGTCTTTGGTGGAACTTCTTCCTCTATCTAATCCAGCAAGATTTGTATGCGAACCTCTTTCCTGTGCTAGCGAAGAAAGATTGGTATGAGACCCATGCCGGGAGCTACTGGGGCTTAGAGGGTGTAGTTTCAGCATTCGCTTTGCTTTATCCTTGGGGATGGTCACTCCGGAATTGACATTTTTCATGAGCTTAAGGAAATAATCTTCACAATCCACTGGATGCTCCAAGTATTCTATATGATGATACGTTGGTTTGACCACAATAACTGGCACTAAGGCATATTCTAAAAAGTTCTTGGATATGGATGCTTTGGATAAAAACGATTTATGATAATCTTTATTTGCATGATGAGTTCCAATGCTCATCATTTGAGGATTATATTCATCGATGGCAGCTTTGAGTAATTTTTCGGGTTTCCCAATCACAACCTCAAATACAAGCTGGACCTTTTTGAAATGGTTGTTGAGCAGCTCAATTCTAATTAATGATTTCTTGGCCTGGACTTTATCAATCATGCTATAATGCTTTTCATCCAATACTTGTAACACAATAATAGTGTCACCATTGACGACCATCTCTTCAAACAACCACTCGATAGCTTTCACCGACTCGATGTCGTTGTTGTACCCCGTAAGATAAGTTTTATTGTTTCTTCTGAATTTGAATTGGGGATGTTTTACCTTCATGGTATAAGAACGTCTATGGTCATTGGTGGAGGTATCGAAAGAAACACCTCTTTCCATCGATTTTATTCTAGGTAATGGGGGCCGGCTAAGGTTTGTGGATGAGGAGGTTCGGGAACTGTTCAAGCTAGGCGAGCTGGTGCCACTCAACAGTGCCAATTTATTATGGAAGTGATCCAACGATGGGCCCATCCCCAAAGTACCCAAAAGATTGGCCTCTCCGTCGGGCGACATTAACGGGGTGGCAGCTCCGGAGTATATTGGCGAAGTGGCCGACTCCGGGTCGTAGTCATCATAGTAGAGTCTCCCCAAAAGATCGGATGAGTTGTTCTCTTGTTTGTACATATCGACACTTTCGTTGCTGGTGTGATACAACATCGAATTCAACTTGGTATTGTGCTGCGTTTCGGGGTCCACTATATCCTTGAACTTCTTTTTGGGCTTTGCCAGCTCCGACTCGCCGTCTTTGCCATCATTGGCGTCATTTTCTTCTGTTCCTTCTTTGGACCCTTCTTTGGAGGCCCCTTTATGGGATTTGTCCTTTCTTTTATACTTGTTAGGGGCTGTGGGGTCCTGATATGTGCTTGTCACCGGGAACATCATCTTTGCAGCGATGACGGTCAGTGGTGTGGAATCCTCCAGTGAAGAACCCCAGATTGTGAACGAGATCAATTAGGAGCCAGCAGGGTCGTGTGGGGCGAACCCCAGCCGCGCCAGTAGCGACACTCGGGCGTGGTCCGGGACCGGCCCCTAAAAAATAGGCCCAGGCTGGAGGTGGAGGGGACAGCTAGGAATGGGAGGGAGCTGGACGGGTTAAAGAGGTGGGCTGGGGGTAAGAGGTGGCGGATGTGGTTTGGGTAGGGGCTTAGGAGACGTGGAAATGGTGTTAAAACGGGGGAGATTTCGGCCCCGAATCGGTGAAGCAGGGTTCTTTGTGGGGTGCTGCGGCGAGAGATGGAGACTTCTGTCGCGGTAGTGGTAGTGAGACCTGGCGACAATTAGCGGGGCTTCACTTCTGGTGGTAGCGAGATCTGGCGAGACCAGCGACTCCAGGACTGAGGTAACCAGATCGGGACAATAAGTTACGAAACGTTGGGGCATCTGTGGATGACGGTTGTGGTGGTGGCCGTTGTGGTGGTGACCGTTACGGTGGTGTCCTTTTACGGTGATGTCCTTATCGGACCATGCAATTGACTCGGACCATGGGTTCGCTTATCTTGACTGATAGCACCTTGCTGACTCGGTCAGCATGGACGCTTTGTTCCTATTGGTCAGTTCCATGTAGTCTTCTTGGCAAGTTATGATTGTCTCCCAGATTTACGTGTTATAGGTCTATATACAATTGAGAGTAGTGCAATGTGGTCTGAAATTATGTATGCTGGTGGCAATTGCCTCTCCACAATATGGGAAACCACGGTAAAATCAATGTAAAATCAATGAAAAATCAATGAAAAATCAATGAAAAATCAATTTAAAATAATAGTAAGGTTCAATTAATTTCTTAATTGGTCATACTCTTTAACTCGTTCTTTAACCGTGCAAAGATACCCCATAAATGGCTGAAACATTGGATCTCAAACTGCGTGGGTGATTGTTTGAGCAGAGTAATTTGTTGGTGGTTTCAGAAATAATTTTCAGGTTTTTTCAAGTTTATTTGATTATTTTTTTTTTTTTTTTTGGCGATCCCATTGGTGTTTTGTAGCTTGTGTAGTCAGTTCGATTGGGCCTCTTCAATATACCTCCCGTTATCAACGCCCGAGTTTTTCTCCACTATTCCCCACAACCGGTCCATTTTGATACCACCAATATTGTCTGCCACGTAGTGGTGCCTCTTAGTGTTGGACTCAGGGTCGGTTTCTACCCAGGTGGCATATGCAGCTAGCGTCGAAGTTTGAGGTGCCAATTGCAACAGCTTATTGTTGGAGACCTGGACTAAGGTGTTGTAGGTCTTTCCGCCCGAATAATTCAATTTTTCCAAAATCAACTTTTCGTCATTCACCAAATTGTCCAATGTCTGTGGTTTGTCCTTATCATACAATCGGAAGATTCTGGTGACATAGTCCTTGGTCTTGTACTGGACAAAAACAGCAGGACTTGCGCACGAGATCAAGGTGATCAAACTGTACACATCTTCGAATTGGGCCGATTCATAAAACAACTTGGCTCCATAAACCCCCAACACCGCAAAACTTAACGTAAGTCTCTTCAATACCGCCACGTATTTGGCTCCGGGCGCCTCGTATAGCGACGAATACGAGAGCCGGTAGTTCGACGGCAACGCCGTCGCCCGCATCGAGTTCGGCTTGTTGACATACACTATATCGTTGTATAAAGTGGGCGACCAAGGGTTGTTGTCAGACACGATTTCATCGGTTTCAACGGTGGCATCCGAGGACCGGAAATTACCCTTATGTTGCATGGCCACCAACGCAGTTCTACTGAAGTTCCGGACAGCCCCGGGCGCCGGGCCACTACCAAGGAGACCAATACATCTGGACCCCGACCTAAGCATCTTCTAGAACACGACAAGCAGTGGGATGGTGATGATGGGTACCAGTTCTATTAGGTTCTAGCAAATGTCGGATGTCGCGAAGAGTGGGTGGGCACAATGTCGCGATGGCTGTCTGCATATAGCCGCAATTTTTGAACGTAGCAAAAATGACTTAACCGACTTCTAAACAACACACCTTTATCTCCCTCCCTACAAAGTAATCGTACAGTAGTCATCATGGAGAACGAATCAGCCAATAAATTTATCCCCGAGTATCGCCGTACAAACTTCAAAAACAAAGGAAGATTCCAAAGCGATGAATTAAGAAGAAGAAGAGAAAACCACCAGGTCGATTTAAGAAAGCAAAAGAGAGAAGAGGTGTTGGCCAAAAGAAGAAATTTCACCGACAATGCCAACGACTCCGAGGATGAGGACGAAGAGTTTGGTCACCAGAACAACGATGAATCTCAATTCTATTCCAAGTTACAACAAGACTTGCCTAAGATGATTGAACAGATCCAACAGGATGATTTTGAGAGTAAATTGAACGCCACCATTAGATTCAGACAGATCTTGAGTCGTGAACACAACCCACCAATTGACTTGGTGATCCAGTCGGGCGTGATTCCCACCTTGGTGGAATTCATGAAGGATGAACATCCTCAAATGTTACAATTGGAAGCTGCTTGGGCTTTGACCAACATTGCCTCTGGGAATAGTGAGCAGACCCGTGTGGTGGTCGACGCCAACGCCGTGCCCTTGTTTGTGCAATTGCTCTATTCCAACTCGTTTGAAGTCAAGGAACAAGCCATTTGGGCCTTGGGTAACGTCGCTGGTGACTCTGCTAACTATAGAGACTACGTGTTGGCGTGCGGTGCTATGACTCCGGTTTTGAACTTGTTCAACAGTACTAAAATGTCCTTGATCAGAACCGCTACTTGGACTTTATCTAACTTGTGTAGAGGTAAAAACCCTCAACCTGATTGGAACATTGTTCAACAAGCCATCCCGGTTTTGGCAAAATTGATCTATTCCATTGACCCAGAAACCTTGGTTGATGCTTGTTGGGCTGTTTCTTATTTGTCTGATGGTACTACTGCTTCTATTCAAGCAGTGGTTGATGCTAGAATCCCTGGCCGTCTTGTGGAATTATTGGGTCATGAATCCACCTTGGTGCAAACGCCTGCTTTAAGAGCTGTGGGTAACATTGTCACCGGTACTGATTTACAAACTCAGCTTGTTTTGAATGCTGGTGTGTTACCTGCTTTGGCTCCATTGTTACATTCTTCTAAAGAAACCATCCGTAAGGAAACTTGTTGGACCATTTCCAATATTACTGCTGGTAACGTTGATCAAATCCAGGCGGTGATTGATGCCAATTTGATTCCTTTGGTCATAAAGTTATTGACCACCGGTGATTACAAAACAAAGAAAGAAGCTTGTTGGGCTATTTCGAATGCTTCTTCTGGAGGATTATCCAAGCCAGATCAAATCCGGTACTTGGTATCTCAAGGATGTATTAAGCCATTATGTGATTTATTGGCAGTTGCAGACACCAAGATTATTGAAGTTACTTTGGATTCTTTGGAAAACATCTTAAAAATGGGAGAAATGGACAAAGATGCTTCGGGTGCTTCCATCAATCAAAATGCATTATACATTGAAGAAGCAGGTGGTATGGATAAAATTTTCGAATGCCAAAGTAACAGCAATGAAAAGATTTATCATAAGGCCTACAACATTATTGCTAAATACTTTTCTGAAGATGATGAACAACTTGATGATGATGTGATTGCCCCACAAGCTTACGGCGATGCTTATAGATTCGGAGTTGACCCTAATCAGCAACAAAACTTCGATTTCTAATCATTGTTATTTATTTTTACTGGTACTCCGCCCTCCTATTTATCGAATTACATCTCTGTGGGTGAATCAGGTCAAAAGATTCCCCCTCTCCTCATTTCAACATTCTAAATAGACTAGGTTCTACTAGTTTATTGTGGATCGTCAAATTGCATCTCTCATTTCATCTCTAGTTCTACAAAGGTGGACAAACTCTCATAATAAATCTCTAATATATACCAGATAGATTAGCACCACGATGGTGGTTTGTAAGAACCGGTAAAAACTACAAGAATAAATTACGAAAACTGTAAAAAAAAAGGGAAATAAAAGGAAAAAAAAAGCAAAAAAAAAAGCAAAAAAAAAAAAAAAAAACTACACTAAAAGCAAAAGAAACAACTGTGGAGAACCCAATTGCAAAAACTCTTGGTACTAGTAGTTGGGGGGTGGAGTCATTTTATATGGGAGAGCTTGCGTAATTGGGGATGTAATTAATTAACCGAATTGGGCAGTGTGTGGTAGGGGCACGACCCGCCATATTCTTGGCCTGGCACGTTCCTAATTGGGCCGAGCAGGTAGCAAAGGATAACTACCATAAGCAATGGAAGAGTGGTGAGACAAGAGGTGGGAAGTGGGGCAGTTCTGGAACAAACGTGGGGGCCCAATACGAGCTGCCTCTGCCTCTGCCTCTGCCTCTGCCTCTGCCTCTGCCTCTCGACTAAGCTCGCCATCCCATCGGGACATCTCGGGCTTAGCAGGACCACAACTGGCCGAGCACCCCCGTTTAGGCCGCAAACGTCCCGTTTCCAGCCACGGCCCGGGTGTCGCATGTCGCAAACGACACGCCTCCCTGATTAACCCTCGCCCATTTAGGCAACCCCACGATGACTTCATAATAAACCTGCATACACTCCCACCAGCTCGGGTGCTTCGGTGAAAAAAAAATCACTCACTCTTATTCCCCCTTAGTATCCTACCAATAAAAATAAACAGTAAAATTGTTAGCAATTCTGTTATTAAGCCGAGTTAGTAACAATCAAATAGTTGAATTTTTTTTTTTCTAAAAGTTTTGGTTCACTTTCTTTTGACATTGACGAAATGAAGTTATCAAGTGTTTTGATGGGAATGGCCTCCATGGCGGCTATGGCCAGTGCTGCTGATGATGATACCACCAGAGAAGTGGTTACTGTGACTGTTACCGGAACTACCCAGACCCACAAGTATGGTAGATTCGACAAGACCAAGCCTGCTTCCACTTCTTCTTATACTGGTACTCACAAGTATGGTAGATTTGATAAGACCAAGCCTGCTTCTACTTCTTCTTATACTGGTACTCACAAGTACGGTAGATTCGACAAGACCAAGGCTTCTTCCACCTCATCCTATACCGGAACTCATAAGTACGGTAGATTTGATAAGACCAAGGCTTCTTCTACTTCGTCCTACACTGGTACTCACAAGTATGGTAGATTTGATAAGACCAAGCCTGCTTCTACTTCGTCCTACACTGGTACTCACAAGTACGGTAGATTCGACAAGACCAAGGGTCCTTTGACCACCACTGTCTACGTCCAACCCTCTGCTGCTAACAGAAACCTTATCGTCAACAAGTTGGGCGCCAACGGTTCTGCCAATGCTTCCAACGCTACCAACGGTACTGGCCACCACTCTTCCGATAATGCCGGTTACGCCAGCAGTTTCAACCTTGGGGTCGCTGGGACCGTCGCTGCAGGATTAGTGTTGATCATCTAAGTTCATTTCAACCCCATTTTTCATTCCAGTCCTTACATCCACCATTATTCCCCTTCATCCGTTTTCTATTTTGCTTTCTTTAATAGGGTGCCCCATCAGTGAATAGAAGATCATACATTTCCGCACCCGGTAATCTATACGGAGGGTCTATATGGATTATTCTAGCCGTAGAAAATCGTGTTTAGTTTCCCCGGATTTACTTGGGTTCTTTCGGGAATTTTATCAATTAATATACATCATTATATACTTTTCCAGAACTTCAAATGTATTAAATACTTTGGGTTACTTTTTTTTATATATATTTCATTGTATTGACGAATCCCTTTTAACTGTTAAGGTAGAGGATAAATTTGAAGTCAAGTGCTCTTTTGGTTTTACGTTAGTCTAACTTTTCAGTTACTTTGAATATCAACATTTGGTTGTACTACACTATTCCATTTCATTGATATATCTTATACATTTCATTTTATTAAAAGTAGCTCCTTTGTAATTATTTTACCATTAGTTGTACCAATTATTTTAGGTATCAATACAATCACCATCTGATTCCTTTATCTTCAAATGATATAATTATCTCCCTTTCATTTAGTATTTGCAATTGTATTCCAGTTCGATTAATATTTATTGATAATCAGCTACATGAATTTTACCACATTCGATTACTGTAACCGATCATTTTCTTCCATTCAATTTAACTGAATTCGAAATACTCCATTTTATTGTTTTAACTTCTATAAGCTCATATATTAAGTAGTTTCTTTGGTCTTATCTATTTATCTATTTATCTATTTATCTTTCCATTTATTTTTGCACAATTAAATTGAATTGCAATTTTTTGAAGAAAATTACCTTCACTATTAGATGGAATTATATTTGTAAGATGATTTGATTCTAAATGTAATTCTTTTAAATAATCTAATTATCGGAATCATCATATTTGCCATTTATTTATTCTTGTGGGCTATTCATCATATCTGTTTAATTCTTAGAAAATTAACCTCGATATGGCATTATATTCATATCTGTCGCTATCAAAGAGACTGTTATACCTAGCTAATTATTGTTCACTGAAGAAACACTACTTATTCTTAGGTACTTGCACTAGCTTTGGATCAAGTTTACCCTTTTTTACCATACTGGTAATTAATTCGTATGCAATTTGAGCTCCGTTGGTGGCAGTTATTTCAGCACTGTCATAAGCAGGAGAAACCTCCACTACATCAGCTCCCACCAAAGTCAAGTTTTCGATGCTTCTCAAGACATGTATAAGCTCCCGAGGCAACCAACCACCAGGTTCTTGGGTTCCAGTCCCACTGGTGAATGCTGGGTCCAAAACATCGACGTCCACCGAAATATAAGTGGGGGTATCGTGAGGTACCCTTTGCAAGATTTGGTCCACTACATATTTAGGGCCCTTCAACCAAATATCATCAGCATCGATCCGGAGAAAGTGCTGGAAATCGTCATCTTGGTAGTCCTCTAACCCAGATAACTTTGTTCTTAAGCCAGCATGAACGTTGTTTCTGGTTGTCAATCCTTCTTGGTGAGCTTTCCAAAGCATAGAACCATGGTTAATCTCCGATTGATCTGAGTGCCAGAACGAAGGGTATTTATCGGGAGCCCAAGTATCTAAATGGGCATCAAAATGGATAATATTTAATCGGCCGTAGATCTCATGAAGCGCTCTTAAATGGGGTAATAAGATCGAATGGTCTCCTCCCAAAGCAACGTATCTAGGTGGTACTTGTTGGGAATATACAGATGATCTTCGAGATAACAATTCTTTAAAAGCTTCTGTCATCTGAAGAAAAGCGACAGAATTGTCCATTGGAGAAACTGGTATATCTCCACAGTCAATCACCTTGGCCCATGCCTGGTAGGGATTAAAATTGGCTCTTTGGTTGTAGCCTCTCAATGAGGTTTGTCTCTGCGATGCTGCCCTGATAGCACGGGGCCCAAACCTGGCTCCAGGCCGGTATGATACAGCATTATCAAAAGGAACCCCGATTAAAGCAACGTCGTATTCGGTTTTCTCATCAATCAAGCATAAGTGGTGGTCCAAATGAGCAAAGGTATTAATGCCTTGAAATGGCCATAATCCTCCCCATTTATCTTCAAGAGAAGGGGGCTTTTCGGCGGAAAAACTTTGTTGATTAAAACCAGCTTGGAGATGAGCAATTACTCCAGTAGCTAATACAATTATACACCAAATATTCATGGCCAATGCTATGATAAATGGTATTCTCTTTTGATCTATATACTCCAGATAGGACGCAATTGTTGCCTAATTTGGAAAGCCGCTAATTTCTTGTTAAGATTCCGTCTCTCCACAACTTCAACGGTTGTAAGATGGAGCTCAGCTTAAACAAGCTCGGTATTGTTGTCTGTATGCTGTCATAGTTTAAGGTCTGAATCTGTTGATGTTTCTTGAATATTCTAATCCAAGCAATTCGCCAAAGTTCGATTTTTGTTTTTTCACTTTATAGCCAAAAAGTGAAAAAAATAAAAAAATAAAAATGTAAAAAGAGTTCCAATCTGGTTCTCCAAGGGCTGGAATTACTTCTCAGAAGAATCGCTAGACTCAATGGGACCTAGCAATAGCACTTAAAATTAAAAAATAAAAAAAAGAAACAACTTCAATATACTGGTGAGTACAAGAGTGAACAAGAATAATTTTAAATTTAAACAACACACCTAAATATTATTAGATGTGCCATTTTTCTAAGTTGCCCCTTGATTATCTATTTTTATGGACCCCTCAAACGGTCTTTTTGGTTGACATGAAATATTTCTCCATATATACGCGAGTCGGACAATTACGTCATCACATATTTCTCATAATAAACTACTATCTTTACAGTATTAACAACAAAAATGGGCTTCAGTGACTTGAAAAAGGCCCTTAAGAAAATCGACAGTTCGTTCAAACATAGGGATGAGCCCCAGGGCGCTTCTGCGGACCAGCCTCCTCCAATTCCTGCTAGAAATTACGGAAACAATCAAGATAACACCCAGACACCTTTCAACCAGAGGCAAACTGTATTAAAGAATGATATCTTTGATGTTGCCATCAGTGAAGATGAACCTCCTTCAATTTTTTGCCGAGTGAACCATAGTCAACCACCGAAGGGAGCGTCGTATGGTCCCAATGATCCTCCTATCCAGACCAATAACTTCTATAACAACCTCACTTTGGAAGACCAGACTTTTCCTGTTTGGACACAACCATATTCTTTATGGCTCACCCAAGATCCGGGTCAAGATTACGGACTTGCCTTCAATCATACCGACAAGTCTCAGAAGGTTTTCGGTCCAGAACCAGATGCAAGTCCTGCCCAGTTTTATTTCAATCCTCCAAAGATCAAATCATTTGTAGCAACTGCTGATGGATTCAACCCTCAAAATGCTAAGTTGATCTTGCTGGATCATAATAAGATGTCTGTGACTGCAAGATTGATCCAGGACGATAATAAAAATATCACCTTTCCACTTGTCCATGGAATGGGGTACGTTACTGCTATCTACAAAAACTTAAGACCAGTAATTGCCTCCCAAGTTGGGGTTCAAAAGTTATCGTCACCAAATTCGCTAGGTTCAGTCACAAAATACCTAGTTACCTTATTTAACCAAGTGGAATGGAGCTTGTATGTTACAGGCAACGTCGAATTGAAATTGCAAGACCCAAACCACATAGTTGGTACATCCGAAGGTAATTGCACGTTACAATGGGCAAAAGGGACTTCCAAGTTCTATGATGCAAGTGCTGGCTCATATCATTCAAGTATTAAGCTACACGGCTCAGTTGATGGTGATAAAGGTACTTATCAGTTTAGCTACAATACTGAAGGTGACTCTAAAGCTGGTTCAAGTATTGTGTGGATACTCCCACATCACCAGGAAGTACTCGATTCTTCAATAAAGTCAAAAGAAGTTGATTTAACCTTAGATTCAACAACAAAGGGTGTAATGAAGGGATATATCACTTCTGAAATAATTATGCATGAATTGTTACCTACGAATATCAATTGGGACCCATGGGCAACTTTTTCTAATGGGCCGAATTACCCTGATCATGCTTTAGAGTTGATTAAGCAAGCTGCGCAGGAAGATATCAAGCAAGATGTGGTCGGTATGGCCAATATTGATTCTATGTATACCTCAGGTAAAATCTTGGATAAATTTGCTTATATAGCTTATGTTTGCAAGTTTGTTTTAAAAGATGACGAGTTGACTAACAAAATTGTTCCAAAAGTTAAAGAAGCAATTGAAATTTTTGCCAAGAACAAGCAAACTTTCCCATTAGTTTATGATACAACATGGAAAGGGCTAATTTCTTCCGCCGAACCAGGGGCCGATTTTGGTAATTCCAACTACAATGACCACCATTTTCATTATGGTTACCATATTCACGCAATTGCTTTAATTGCAAAGATTGATCAAGATTGGTTAAAGGCCAATGGAAATTTAGTCTTCAATTATGCTACCACTTTAATTAGAGATGTTGCTAGTCCAAGGACCGACTCTTATTTTCCACAATCAAGAAGTTTTGATTGGTTCCACGGTCATTCTTTTGCTCATGGAATATTTGCTTCTGGAGACGGGAAAGATGAAGAGTCTTCTTCTGAAGATTACCACTTCGCTTACGCTATGAAATTGTATGCTCAAGTGATTGGTGATTCTAATATGGAAGCTAGAGCAAATGTTATGCTTGCAATCATGAGAAGGTCAATGAATATGTATATGTTATTCACTGATGATAATCAAATTCAACCTCGAAACTTTATAAAGAATAAGGTTGCTGGTATAACTTTTGAAAACAAAATCGATTTTGCAACCTACTTCGGTAGAGGTTCCATCGCAGATGAATGGATTCACGGTATTCACATGCTTCCAATTACTCCAATATCATCTTTTATAAGAAGCGAACAATTTGTAAAAGAAGAATGGCAACAAAAATTGGGCCCTATTGTCGATCAAATACCTGATGGCTGGAAGGGAATATTAATGCTAAATTTGGCGCTTTTCGACCCAAAGTTGTCCTGGAAATGGTTTTCTAGAACAGATTGGGACGACAGATTAATTGACAATGGGATGTCTAGAACCTGGTCATTGGCATTCATAAGTGGAATTGGAGGCTCCAATTGAAAAAGCCGTTTGACTAGAAAATCCTTCGATTTCTAAGGGTGACTCTGGCCGAAGGTCTGTAAAGAGGACTATTTTAGGATCAATTCCCCTCATTGTCCAACATTCGAACCATCACTAACAATTTCAATTGATTAGATTTATGCCAAAGTTGAATCATTGAATATTTCAGATTACCCCTGGGGATCATGAACCAACAATGTTTAGCTTTGATAGAAATTACATTACAGAAACCATCCAGTAGTACCGTTTAAGAATATCGACTGATTATCTAAAGAGATAAACATACAAAAATACGAAAGAACATCTAGTCCGAACGACCGTTAAGTTGCATATTCTGCTGTTTCGAGATTCACCAATAGAAGGACAGCTCACCAAAGCCATCATTCCATGTGGTGATTTACAAAAATATTGAATATTCTGTTCTGAAAAAAATATTATCAGAATGGTCACCAAGGGTGCGTCTGAAAAGCACTTCTCGAAGATAACTTTCAAATGTTTTTGTATTAAAGTAATATATGACGATTTGTGAAAATGTTACGAAATGATTTGGGTATAGCTCAATATAATAGACCCGCAGTCGGTTTGCTGATCATTGTGCGGGATCATGTAAATCATATCGATTTGCATTTCAGACCCCATACTGCATCAAAAGGGTTCAAAACGTATTAGAGGAGCGGACCAGGCATTTTCCATTGAGTGTTTACTGTTGAGAGAAAAATTAAGACATTGCTATAATTCGAGCTTTAAACCAGTTTATTTATATAGTTACTTTTAAAGATTTACATATTAAATGAAATTGCAATTGGTAATATCTCAAAGCATATTTCCACACAGTTGGTCGTTAATTGCTAATGAACCTTTGAATCGCCGGTTATAAGATTTAATCTAACTTGATTTTAGTTTCGGGTGCGTGTTCATGTACAATTCATTTGAACACTCCAATGCAACCTCAAAAAAACAAAAGGCGATATCACAAAATCCGACCTCCCTAAGTGACTACCTTCTTTGGTAATGCGGAATCCGATTTCAATTACGAACCCTTTCCTTTTTTCAGGTAGAAATACCTAGCTAGACAAACTCTTTAGATATGGTGTCGCACCCAACTGCATATGCATTTGGCCCTAGTGATAGACTAGTTAATAATGTGTCAATCAGAGCCAAGAGATCTTTTGCGTGATAGGTCTTGGCGCTGTCAAATATTTTGTCAAATATTTTTGATGAAGACTCTAATTTTTGGGTTAGTGACGTGATATCTAACCAATCACAATTTAAAGGTGGACACTCATAACTAATCTGCTCTTACTTCCTATCAGGTGGAGACGTGCATAAATTATTTCATATAACACAACTTGGGACTGGACGGCATTACTACGAACATATACAGTTCCATTCGCAAATGCCTTCTGATTAAAAGGGCTTTGGCATAAAAAGAAACAAACAGGGTAGGTGCACAAAATAGCTTATTTTTTCGCTATCTTTCAATTCGGCACTATTTGTCGGCATCTATGCTAAGTCCGTAATACTTGAAAAATCAAGCTCTTTCATGTATGATACTCTAAACTTTGAAAACCCCTATATCTAATACAGGCGAATAGACTCATAGACCAGTGAAAAGACCGGTTCGTATAGCGTATCTTACAAAATAAATTTTGATGGACTTTGAGACTTACACACACTACATTGGCGATGACGTATCGATTGCCGTTCATTCCGGAACTCATCCAATTGCAAAATATCACTCTCGGTAAAAAACGAAAATCGAACATCGAAGATTAAAAATAATCCCTTGTGTTGCTTGTAAAGTCAAACAGACTCATGCCAATTAAACGTATGGCAAAGAGTACAAGTCCAGATAATAGGATTATTTATACCTAAAAAGCTTGAGTGACATATTCATGCATATGAATTATTTCGCTCAACTTTATTTTGCAGACTAGGCTCATGGTCTTATCAGTTGTATTTTATTAATTACGTCGTTTGATTGGAGCATAAAAAATTGTGGAGTAACCTTTAATCTGTCTTCATCATATATATGAAAGAGAATAACCCTGGACCTAAGCATAAATTTTTGTAGAATTAACTATGTCAAAGCTTCAAGCCATTAGAAGTATAACTTCCTCTATAGCAGACCAAAATACGCAAGCGCTTGCTAATTTCACAGATGTCGAAAATGTTGATTCGTCCATACCATTGGCAGAAGTATTAGAACAAGCAAAATTACAGAGAGAAACTGAAGAGCAACTCAAAAACCAAGGAGAAAAAGTACATACAGCTTGGGGTGGTCTTATCCGGTCCAAATTTGGTAAAAAAAAGGAAGAAACCAAAGATTCCACTACTTCCAAAAGTTCTGCTGAAAAAGGTGACGAATTTGTTGAAAAAGATGGCTTTTTGAGTCCTCAAGATTCGAAGCTTTTCGAAAATGCAGAAAGAATGGCTAGAAGTGCATCATGGGGTTCGGTCTTTTTTTTGATCACCACAGATATCCTTGGTCCAAGTAGTGCACCTTGGGCTATTGCTCAACTTGGTTATGTCCCAGGTACTCTTTTGTTTATACTTTTTGGTGCTGCAGCTGTTTATACTGGGTTCCTTTTGTGGAGAATGTTCTTATGTTTGGATTCCCATAAATATCCATTGAAAAACTATGGTGACGTTGTTGGAAGAATTTGTGGTGCCAAGGTCAGATACGGTATTGATCTTCTACAATCTCTTCAATTGTTATGTAATGTTGCAGTGATTATTCTTGGTAATGGTCAAGGGCTTTCTCAAATTGCAAAGGGTAAAGGTTGTTACACCATTTTGATTTTCGTTTGGGCTATCATTGGTATGATTGTTGGTCAGATTCGTACTTTGCAGAAGTTTGGGTTCTTAGCCAACATTGCTATTTGGATGAATGTTTTTGTTATTATTGCAACCATGGCATGTGTTGCCCATATGCCTCCAAACTATATCGCAGTTAAAAGTATTCCAAAGGGCCCAGTTATAACTAAAGCCGTAATTAGCGGCTCAGGTAAAACTGCTTTCAGCAATCAGTTAGAAGCTTGCATGAATATTGTTTATTCTTACGGTGGTGCTCTTGTTTTCGTTGAATTCATGGCTGAAATGAGAAGACCTTTCGATTTTTGGAAGGGAATGATTTGTGCTCAAGTTTTCATCTTCATTGTCTATCTTATTTATGGTTTATTCGTGTATTCTCAGCTTGGTGAGTTTGTTGCTAATCCAGCAAATCAAAGTATCAGTGCATATGGGATGCAAACTGCTACCAACATTGTTAGCTTGTTATCAGCTGTTATTGCTGCTGGTCTTTATGGTAACATTGCTATCAAGGTTGTTTACACTACTGTTGTTGAAAAGACCTTCAGAGTTAAAAGTTTTGAATCTCAAACTAGAACTATCTTCTCTTTCAAACTCTTCAAGAAGGATGTTGTTTTGACTGCACAAAGAGTCATCTGGACCGTTAGTGTTATTATCTACTGGGCCGTTGCTTTTGTTGTTGCTGCTGCAATCCCTGCATTTTCGAGTTTAACTTCGCTTGTGGGTGCAGTTTGTATTTTACAATTTACTTACACCTTCCCAGCAATGCTTAAATTGGTTCTTGATTTGCGGGTTAGTGATATTTATTGCAGTCCAAATTCCACTCAATCTTGGTGGAATCCTAAAAGATTTTTCAGAGCCTACAAAGACAACTTTATCATGAATACCCTTCATCTTATATTTTTCTTAGCCTCCTTAGCCACTGCTGGGCTTGGTATCTATTCTTCGGCAGAATCTCTTAAAGAGGCTTACTCAAGTGGGACTACTACCTCTTTTACCTGTAAATCTACTGTAGCTTAAATTCAATCATTTTTGTTTAGTTTTGAAATAATGATTAGGAGTTAATTAATATTTTGATAGAAAAGTTTTGAGTGGTGTAACTGAATCATAATATAATTTGATATATTTATAGTATTTTGAAAAAAGTTGTAATTCTAGCGAGTAGAGAGCTAGAATTATGATACTCCTGCTACCAAAGAGGTATTCGCAACTTATTAATAGAAAATCCTGTAATACTGAGAAAATAGCTTGTATTATAGGAATAGGACCCACAGAACTCATTACTTTCATTCTTTGCAAAATGAACTACAGTCGCTTTCATATTTTGTCATCTCGGGGGGTCAGAATTGTTCGTATCCCCAGAAATAAAAATGAGGAATTAAATCCCATACTGCAAAAATGAAAGTTCGTGAGAAAAGCACCAAATTATCTATAGACAGAGTCCATCACCTCATGAATTTGTTTGAAAGTGAATTCGGTGACTTGAATATTCTTCTGAGGACACTGGAGGTAGGATCCCTTCAATAAAGTGCACTTACAAGGATGATTATGACCATCCAGATATATGGATTTGGCTCTCATTTTCACAGGTTTACTTTTGCCTGAATTACATTGAAAAGGAATTTTGCAAAAGAATCCTTACCAATTGACAAGTTTTATTGTGTATAACAGTTTTCAATGTATTCAAACAAATCTATTTAGCTTTACAACAATTGCAAATTTTTGCATAATTTCCTTCGCTTCATAATTAAAAATTAGAAATTTGGAAATATATTGAAATTTATCCAAAATGTAGAAAAATCATAAACTCAATAGAATTAACGAAAAGCGTATCTTGATCGTATAATACTTCTAACAACGCTGGCTTTCTCATAGTTAACTAGGGTATTAGCTGCTCTGTACTCTTTGCCAAGAGTATTGGCCACTTCTCACACTGTAGAATATTTTTTCTTATGATGTATAAAGCTGCGAAATCTAGAATGCGAGGTCGAATGTGGAGGAAGGTGGAGGAAGGTGGAGCAAAGATGGGGAGGAAGATGTGGGGTAGGAAAGTGTGGTAAATGTGGAAAATGGGGTAATTTCAAGGGAAGTACAGAAAAGGGTGAATAGTATAAAGAGTCGTATATTTTCATATCCTTATGCTGTATTAGTTTCACGTGGTCATTATAGAATCATTATAAAAATGGTTAAAGCTCGAAAACGCCACACCATATTGAACAATTTGAATCGTACAATTGCTGCTGAAAGAGAAGACTATCATGATTATCGAACATACTTCTCTTCATGGGGCCAAGGAAATGTGACAGCTAGAATGATAGCAACCGATTTTTTTGGATTCCTGGAACAGGAAGCGGACAGTAGAGGTTTTGATTTGAACTGGGATGTCCTTATTTATGCTTTACATAATAAAAGGAAAAAAAAAATACAAAGAAGTCTTACTATGCTTTGGCTTACACTTCCACCTTTCTCATTAGAAACTATCAGAGACTATATTTCCATGACCTGCTCACATAGTCACATAAAATCGATTCTCACACACCAGTACCCTTTTAGTACAGAGAATATAGTCAAGCTAGATGAACATGTCATCAAAGTAGGAGTAATAGCCATACACAAGAGGCATTATCACAATCCATTCAATTTGAATAAAATTCTCATGAAGCATTTATTTCCCAAGAAACCTTTCAATACAACGTGGAATGATGCGACATGTGGTGTTTACTATGAAACACACCTTTTAACACCAATACGTGATGCTTTGAACCTCAGCATGGGTATTAAATTGGAACTACTGCTTCAATCTCTCAGGCAAGAAGGATTCACAAGACCTCTCTCCAAACCAAATTTACTATTTATTATTAAAGGAATATGGAAGGGTTTTTGTAAATATAAGAGACCGGGCTTGATGAATTTCAGTGATCTGTCGTTGAACAGTGACGAGTTAACAGATCAATTCTTGAGAAACGACTTCCTTGTGAAAGAAAAAAAGCAAATAATGAGCTACTTTACCACTACTGGAGCACGGTATGCAATTTTGACTGATGGTGTATACACTTGTCTTATTGAACTAGACCTCGAAAGGTTTCGAAAAGATTTCAAGGGTAAAGAGTGCACGAATGAAGTAAAAGATGTTCCATGGAATTGTAGGGTATATGCATATAACTCAGCAATGCCCACTTTAAGAGAAGTATTATTTTGGTTTTTGGAGAAAATGGTAACAGACAATCGTGATTTCAAAGACGAAATGGACGAGTTCAGAACATATATAAACATTCAAGGAATTAACGATGATTTCACAACGGATCCCAGCCTTTCCTCAACCGATGATAAAAGGCGATTTTCAGGAAGTGACGATGAACCTAGCCCAAGAAAACGAGCAAAAAAATTAGGCGCCAAAGATGATGATGTGATGGATTACCAAGTGCCAGCCCTGGCTGGTACTGCAATTACAAGTGGATCTATTACTGCGAACACAGACAAGACTCCTCTTAAATTGGAGCTACAGGATTTATCACGTTCTGCAATTCAAACGGGTTATTTTTTTAATTCACAGGTCTTCCGTTGTACACCATCTGAAGTACAAGGATTGGTCTTAGAACAGAAAAGTTCTCAGTCATACATTGTGAAAGTGTATGATGCAACGAAGGTCAAGGAAGGATGGCTCTGGCCAGATGAGAAAAGAATGAACCGTAAAGATGTTACTAGATCCTATGCGGCAGAAAGACGATGCTACAGAAGACTAGAACTTGATACTGAATTCAACAGCTGCTATGTTCATACCCCTTCGAAAGCTAAGTTGGAGGTTTATTATAATGGTGAGATGGTTGCATCTGGATACTATAATATATTCGAAGATATCGGAGAGCCAATCTTCAATCAAGAAACCCTCGAGAAGGCAAAAACACAATTGGATATCATTCACCGTAACGGTGTTATTCATAGAGATATTAGAGGCGCCAACATTCGGTGCTCAGACAAAGGGGAAGTATACATTATTGATTTTGGTCTAGGGAGACTTTTCAGGAATGACGGCAGCGATGCCATTGAAATGAAGGATGATAAAGATAAACTCGAGAAAGTGTACAAAAAGTACGGGGATAAGTCGTTAAAGCAAGGTGCTTCAAAAAAA
>JAKTXG010000150.1:0-19951 GCA_030561385.1 Suhomyces bribrorum | reverse complement strand
AATCGAGGAAGGATGCTCAGTTTATAAGGCTGCAAAATTGAATGATATCAACTTACAAACTGCCTATACCTGGAAAAGAAATTGGAATAAGAAAGTGGTCAATGATCTCAATGGAATCCACGAGGAGCCAAAGAAACGTGGTCCTAAACCACTTCTTACTGACGACCATAAAGATTATTTGAAAAAGTTGATTGAAAACGATCCTACTGTGACCTTGGATTTTATGTTGCAAGGGCTTAGGAAAACTTTTGAGAACTTCAAGGCAAGTGGCTCTACTATCTACAAGTACGTTACCAGCTTGCCGGCGAGGGTCAAAACACAACAACGAACTTGTCAACAACACATAAACTAAAAACTTTCAACAACGGATCTCTTGGTTCTCGCATCAATGAAGAACACAGGGAAATGCGATAAGTAATATGAATTGCAGCCATTGTGAATTATCTAATCTTTGAAGGCACATTGCACCTTGGGGTATTCGCCAAGGCATGCCTTTTTGAGCGTCAGACTCCCTCAAACCATAAGGTTTGGCTATGAGTGTACGACAGTTCACTTCGAAAGAACGTTGCAGAATGTCTAGGATTGCCCTAACCAGTCATACGCCACAAACCACTTTTTTGGACCTCAAATCAGGTAGGACTACCAAGACCAGGATGGTGTAAAGGGTTTTCGATGAGTCGAGTTGTTTGGGAAAGCAGCGAAGTGGGTGGTAAATTGCATCTTTAGCTAAATATTGACGAGACACCGATAGCGAACAAGTACGTGAACTTGAGATAAAGGGAAGGGCTTGAGATGAAAGGGAAGGGCTTGAGATGAAAGGGAAGGGCTTGAGATAAAGGGAAGGGTTTGAGATGAAAGGGAAGGGCTTGAGATCAGAGTTTGTTTTCCCCTAGCGCTGTTCTGGGGGTGTCCTCTGGGGCTACAGGGACAGCATGGGTTTTGCGGACCAGACGAGGTTTCCAGGAATGTAGCTCTGCTTCGAAGGAGTGTTATAGCTCGGGGGACTGGTGGCCATGCGGGACCAAGGGTTCTGTTGTGAAGATTGGTGAATCTATTTGGCAAATTTAGCCCTTCTATTATATTACCAAAACACGAGACCTTTTCGAGACCTTATTGATTCACGGTACTAAGAAGCTGGCATAATCTAATTGTTCCTCGTTAAGGCATTTACATTGTACTCATTCCAATTACAAGACACATAAGGGTTTTATTATAAACGATTTCGGTGCCGGGTTGAAACAATTGGAAAAAGACAGTCCAGTCTTTTTTAAATTAATTTAAGAGCACCAGAATTGTTTGTACCCTGAGAACAAATTAGTTCATATTCGTGATAGAGGCGGACAAATAATGGAAACCACCAGGAAAATATTACCAGAAAGCTACGAGGGGTTATTTACACATGTTGATGAATATTTTAGCAAGTGTATGGAGCGGGCCCTATTTTATGCTCAAATCACCCAATTAATTTGTCTTCTATAAACATCAATTTTTTGAAGTTATTAGTATGAAATTAGTGGAGGTCTTATTATAAACGATTCCGGTGCTCAGGTTGAAACAATTGGATAAAGACAGACCAGTAAGTCAGTCGGTCTCATTATAGTTCCGGTCAGTATGATGGACCAACTTGTTCCGAGGGCACAACCAATTCCGACCACACCCCGGATTGAAATAAGTTAACAAACTGAAAAAAAAAAAATTTTCACTAAAACATTCACCACAATGGACAACTACGAAGAACTCGAAAAGGAGATCAGATTGGACGACATCGACTTCTCCGACTTGGAGGAGAAGTTCGAGGTGGACGTCGGCTTGGACAACTACATTGTGGTTGATGGAGCGCCCATTGCGCCCGAGGCCAAAGCCACTCTTTTGACTACGTTCATCAAGAAGAAGTTGAGTGGTGTGGGCGAGATTGTGGAAGGTGAAGAAGGGATCCACATGCCCATCGAGAACGGCCAGACCAAGGGGTTCTTGTTTGTGCAGTACAAGACGGTGGAAGCAGCCGATGCCGCCGTCAAGCAGTTGAACGGCAAGCCGTTGGATAAAAGCCATGTTTTAAAGATCAACAAGTTGGCGGATATCCAGAAGTACTGCACCGATGTTTCCGACCAGTTTGAAGAGCCACCAGTGCCCGAGTTTAAGAGCCACGGGTACTTGAAGTCGTGGTTACAGGACGAACAAGGCCGGGACCAAGTGGCGTTACATTTTTCTGAAACCGTGGGCGTTTACTGGAACAAGAAGAACAAGGAAGCCGAAGAAGTGATTGAGCCCAGAAAGGCGTTTACGTCCAAGTACGCCAAGTTTTCTCCCAAGGGGACGTTTTTGTTCTCTGTGCATCCGCAAGGTGTACAATCTTGGGGAGGTGCTGATTTCCATAGCATCAGTAAGTTTGTGCATAATCAGGTACGTTTGATTGATTTTTCTCCCAATGAAAAGTATATGGTGACGTTATCGCCATTGCCCATCACTTTGCCCGATAGTATTGCTGATAGAGCCAACTTCCCGTTTGGACCTGAAAGTGAAGGCCACAAGTTGGTGATTTGGGACTTGGCCACTGGAGAACCCGCCAGAACCTTTGCTTTACCTCCTTACTTGGAAGGCCAGAAGGAAATGCCCTGGCCACTCGTCAAATGGTCCTTTGACGACAAGTACTGTGCCCGTCAAGGGCCCGGAGCCATTGCCATTTACGAAACCCCCAGCTTCCAGTTGTTGGACAAGAAATTGGTCAAGATCGATGGATTAATGGACTTTGAATGGGCCCCCGCCGGAGTCCACCTTTCCGACTCCCGTGCCGAGGCTGGCGAACACGTCTTGTCGTACTGGATCCCCGAAAGCACCAACCAGACCGCCCGTGTGGCGTTGATGCAAATTCCTTCCAAAAAAGTGTTGAGAACAGTCAACTTGTTCCAGGTCAGCGACTGTAAAATGCACTGGCAAGACCAAGCAGACCTCTTGTGTGTCAAGGTGGACCGTCACACCAAGTCGGGAAAGACACTTTTCACCAATTTGGAGTTTTTCAAGACCACCGAAAGAGATATTCCAGTTGAAAAATTGGAATTGAAGGAAGTGGTGGTGAATTTTGCATGGGAACCCAAGTCAGAAAGGTTTGTGATCATCTCGTGCTTGGACGACGGAAATGCCAACGCTGCGTTTGCCCGAAACTCCATTTCTTTCTATGCTCCTGACGTCAAGTCCAAGGGTAAGGTGACCAGCTCCACCTACAAGATCCAGAAGAAGTTCGACAGCAAATATTCCAACACCATCGAATGGTCGCCCAAGGGCAAATACGTGGTGATTGCTGCCATCACCAGAACCCAGGGAGAACTCGAGTTCTACGATGTTTCGTTTGAAGAGGAAAAGAAGAAGGTTCCGGGCACCAACGTCAAGTTGTTGAGAACCGACAAGTTTTCTGGAATGACCAACATGGCCTGGGACCCTTCGGGCAGATTCCTTGCTTCCTGGTCGTCGTCCTGGTTGCACTCCATCGAAAACGGGTACAGATTGTATGAATTCACCGGTAACTTGTTGAAAGACGAGTCTGTTGACCAGTTTAAGGAATTTATCTGGAGACCTAGACCGGTCTCGTTGTTGTCTGCTGCCGATAGAAAGAAGGTCCGGTCCAACTTGCGTGAATACAGTGCCCAATTCGAAGAAATCGATGCCATGGAAGCCGATGCTGCTGTCAGAGAAGCCATTTTGGCCCGTCGTAAGGCCTTGGAAGACTGGAGAGCCTACAGAAGCAAGTATGCTGGAGCTGCCGTCAAGGCCAACGAAGTGCAGGCCGAAATCATCGAAGAGATCAAGGAGGAGATCGTGGAAGAGAAGGAAGAGATTGTTGAGTAGATGGGTAGATGTAGATAATATATCAATTGTACATCATGCAAAGCATATGTAAGGAGTAAAATTTACCTGTACTATGCACAGTAATCAAGAACTTTTTTTAAAAAAAAAAAAAAAGAAAAATTGGTGGTGTATTAGTCACTATGTACAAGAAGACCACTCATTTGGATACTGAGACTTCACACCAGCTTGGTCTGGAGCTGCAACCCGTGCCACTGGGCAATCTCGTCCTTCAACACCTCGTTGACCAAGCGGTGCTGTTTGATCATGGGGATGCCCTTGAACTTGGAGCTTTCTACCGAGATGGCAAACATCGACCCGCATCCGCCTGAAACATCCTTCACTTGTAAGCTCTTGGGATCAAAACTTTGCTTGAGGATGTTGTAGATTTTTTCTTCGTAGGCATCCATGGCGGGAGCCGAGTAGAAGCGGGCGCCGGCCCGGGCGCCGGCAAACGTTCTGGACATCGATCTTGCAAACATGGGAATTAAAGGTGCCAATAGTGGTGATGATGGTGCAGCTGGACAAATAAAGTTGGTGATGTATAATCAGCACCGCATTACATACAGTCCACTAGGCGTTGTAACAACCGCAAAAAGTGACCTGTTAACCAGGCAAATTACACACCAAGTAGTATTTTGTATACTCAGTGCGTGCCACTTGTCTCCCCTCTCCCCTCCTTGGTACAGCTTGCATCTGTATCTAATTAGCGTTAGGTGCATAACTTTTGACACATTGCCAACCTAACGGGTGCAACATCCAGCCACTATACCGACCTACAAAGGACCCAACGCCGCCAACAACTACACCCATGACCGACACGCTTCGTGTGGTCGTCTGTGGCGACGACTCTGTGGGGAAATCATCCCTCATCACCACGCTCATCAAGGAACAGACAGTGCCATCGGTGCTGCTGACGGTGTTGCCTCCCATCACCATCTCCAAGTCCGACTACATCAACAGCAACGAAGGCGGCATTGACTCCAAGGCCCGCAAGACCGACACCATGCCGGCGGACCGGGTGATTCTGAACTATATCCCCAATAAAACCATCATCATCGACACCACGCCCACCGATATCGTGTCTCTCCAGAAGGAATTGAAGCGGGCAGATGTGATCTGGTTGGTGTATTCGGACCACTACACGTACGAACGGATCTCGTTGCACTGGATGCCGCTGTTCCGGTCGATGGGGGTCAACTTACCCATTATTCTCTGTGCCAACAAGTCCGACATGATCCCCAAGGGCACGTCGATCCGGACCCAGAACTCGGACGAGTTCATCCCGCTTATCAATGAGTTCAAGGAGATCGAGGCCTGTGTCCGGTGTAGCGCCAAAACCAACTACAACGTGGTGGAGGCATTTTACTTGTGCCAACGGGCCATCAGCCATCCGATTTCGCCCATTTTCGACTCCAAAGAAGGAAACCTCAAGCCAGCGGCCATCTCCGGGCTCAAGAGAGTGTTCTTCTTGTGTGACAAGGACCAGGACGGGTACCTTGACCACGGGGAGTTTGCTGATTTGCACACCAAGTGCTTTGGACACCCGTCGGCGCCCGACGAGTTCGACAACATTGTAGCCTCCATCAACCAGGTGATCTACCCGGAAACCACTGCCATCAACAAGATCTCTGAGGACGGGTTCATCCTCCTCAACAAGATGTATGCTGAGAACGGCCGTTACGAGACGGTTTGGGGTATTCTTCGGGCGTTCCAATATACCAACTCTCTATCGTTGAACGACCGGTTCTTGTTTCCTCAGCTAGACGTCCATGCCAACTCCAGCGTCGAGTTGAGTCCCACGGGGTACCGGTTCTTGGTCGACTTGTTCTTGAAGTTCGACAAGGATAACGACGGTGGCCTTAACGAACAGGAGTTGGCCAACTTGTTCTTGCCCACGCCAGGAATCCCCCGACTCTGGCAAGAGTCGCTGTTCCCGTCGTCCATCGTGTGTAATGAGGAGGGCTACGTGACTCTACAAGGCTGGCTAGCCCAATGGAACCTCACCACCTTCTTGGACCACAAGACCACCCTTGAGTACTTGGCGTACCTTGGGTTCGACGATGGCGACTCCATCAAGGCCGTCAAGATCACCAAACCTCGTAAGAAAAGACACAAGCAGGGCAAGTCGTACCGCCAGGCCGTCAGCGACCGGAACGTGTTCAACTGCTTCATTGTGGGGGCCCCCAAGGCCGGCAAGAGCTCGTTGCTAGAACTGTTTCTCCGAGATTCCTACAGCGACGTCTATAACCCCACCATTACTCCTCGGCTCGTGGTCAAAGACATCGAATTAAGGGGAGGCAAACAGTGCTACTTGATCTTGGAGGAGCTCGGTGAGTTGGAGCCCGCCATCCTTTCCAACCAGCAGCGGCTCGACCAGTGTGATGTGATCTGCTATGCCTACGACTCTTCAGATCCCGACTCGTTCCAGTACTTGGTGGATCTCCGCCAGAAACACCGCCAGTTGGACGAAATCCCCTCGGTTTTCGTGGCTTTAAAGGCTGATCTCGACAAGCAACAGCAACGATCCGACGTCCAGCCGGAAAACTACACCCGGGACCTCTTCCTTAGCTCGCCTCTACACATCTCGTCGGCCTGGACCACCTCATTACATGAGCTCTTTATCCAGTTGGTGGATGCCGCCAAAGCTCCCAGTTCGGCCACCCCGGGCCTCGAGTTAGTTCCCGAGACTCCCGAGAACGAAAACATCAAGCACTTGGTCATGGCCGGTGGTGCCTTGACCATCATGACCGTGGTAACGGTGTGGATTTGGCGAAGTTCATTACAAAGCTCTCGCATATAATTCAGAATTATAGTACATAGTACACTACACCACATCGCATATTGGGTCGTGCACGATGCGCAAACACCATTTTTCAGCTCATCGGCCCTTTCGACTATACCATCACTTATTTCACACCTACACCCTCACCATGAGCGAAAAGAAAGAGTATAAGCCCATCACCGTCGACAAGCCCATCCCCAACACCTTTGACTTGGGTAACTTGGCCACTTTCGACACAAATCCGCTCGATAACGACCGCTTGAAAGACGTCAATGCCAGAGATGAGTACTTGGCCTCCGTCACCAGAGACAATTTGCAGTTGTTAGTCAACCAATTATTATCGTTGCCAGTCAAGACTACCAGCGATACCCACGGCTCGTCCACCGGCCAAGACTCCACCATGACTTTGATCCAATTACCCGACCCCATAACCGAATTACCCCGTGAAAAAGCGGTTCCAAAGGCCAAACCTCCTACCAAATGGGAGCAATTTGCTGCTAGAAAGGGAATCAAAGCCAAGGCCAAGGACGGAAACAAGGTTTACGACGAAGAAAAGGGCGAATGGGTCGCCAAATGGGGCTACAAAGGTGCCAACAAGGCCATCGATGATCAGTGGTTGGTTGAAGTCAAAGATGACGTGAAAAATACCGAAAACGAGTTGATCGACCCCAGATCTTTGAGCAGAATGGAAAGAAAGAAGTTGATTAAGAAGAACGAGTTACAGCACAAGAGAAACTTGAAGAATGCACAATAAAACTGATGATATGGCACCGTTGTGCCTCTTAAGCATACCATACCAGGAAAAAACACCAATAACGCATCGTCACTGGCTTCATTCGCACGGCCCCCTGGCTGTGGCTTATCGATGATAACCGTCCATCAGGATAGTAACACTGTATATTAATGAATACTTATTGCAACTACTGTTGATAGAAATTAGCGTAACGTACATAATGTTGTGCCGAAGGCATGACCGGATATATGCATAATGCTCCATCTTATGCAATTCTGTCTCGTAAAAAATGCCCTGCTTAAAATATTGTTAACTATTGATCAGTTTCCTGCATACCGCCCATTTCATCCACAATCGGACTTTTACCCTCAATCAACAACATGAGTGAAGCTTATGCCCCTGATAAGTATCTCCCAACCATAGATGTAAGTTAATGGCTCCTTTAAACGGGCTCTACTGGAGGCAACCTTTATTTTCCAAAAAAAACCATAAAGTTTGCACCATTATTGATTGATTTATGCCGGCTAGTGAGTACGGTTGTTCTGGCATTACCAATTGCCAAAAAACCATACAGATAACGAACGATATCGACGGTTTTGACATGTGCAGGGGATTTATCTCGTCAAAAACCGTGCATTCGCCTTTTTTTTTGCAATTTATTAGCCCCAAAATGGCCCCAAAATAGCCAATTACCCTGAATACAGCACCGTCACCATAACTGTAATCAGTACTAACATCAGGCAATTTTAGGAGTGGCTGACCTTGAGCAGATCACTGTTAAAAAAATTAGAAATGCATTACAAGAGCTCTTTGGAGTGGACCTCCTGGAACACAAAGTAAGTAGATTAGACGTCTTTCTTTAACATAGGTGTTTTACTAACCGTCCAGAAAGAGATAAATGAAATCATTCTAGGACGATATTATGATCTTATTGATAAAAGAACAGAAGAAGAAAAGAGCGAAAAGGAGCGCAGGCTCGAGATTGAAAAGCAAGATGCTTTAATGGCAGCCCGGCTCCTGAAAGCAGAAGTTTCTGGGCCTCTTATGAGGGCCCGTCGAAACACCAAGGTGGTGAAAAAGAGAGCCCCTTCCAGCAATGCTGGCACCAGCAATACCGGCTTCAACCGGGAAATGGTCCTTTCGCCCGAACTTCAACTGGTTGTGGGCAAGGGCAGAATGTCTAGGCCCCAAGTAGTCAAGCAGATGTGGGCATATATCAAGGCCAACGATCTCCAAAATCCTGATGACAAGAGGCAGATTTTCTGCGACGAGCCATTACAGGCGTTATTCAAAAAGAGTATGTATTTTTTCGTTGTGTGTGTGTGGATGTAGAATTACGAATTCAATTACTAACACGGTTTAGAGTCGGTCGGGGCATTTGAGATGAACAAGATTCTCTCCAAACACATATTTAAGCCGGAAGAGGTGGAGGAAAACGGCACAAAAAAAGAGCAGGTGCTGAGCAGCAGTGATGAGGATGATGTATAATAATGTAGTATAGAATAAACGGAATGAAGGTGAGCCACGGCCCCACTACAGGCGGTGGCCCCAGTAGAAATAGAAATAATGGCGTCAATTCGAGCCCCAAGTGGTGTAGGCAGTTCAAGAGGTCCCTGAGCGATCATTTCGCCCTCTGTAACCCCCCCCCCTTTCCAGACTGGCAGGGTGTCTTGCAAGCCAATTAGCTGGATATACAAGAATGGGGTGCAAATTGTCTAACGTAAATTGACACATAAGTACATGCATTATAATGTGTCATTAATGACACATGTTTGCAGGTACATTGCATCAGTTATTCATTTGCAGCTAAATCACAGGCCCTGACACCCCCCCGCGTTCGCTCGCTTACATCACGTGAAAACCGCGAATGTATTTCACACTGTAAAGACACTAGATCCAATCATTACCAATACTTCCCCCCCTGAACCATGCTTTCCAGGGTCAAAGACGGAGGCGCCAGCGGCACAGACTCCGTGGCTGCAGGCGGCGCAAACACCAGATCGCACAGTTTGGCGTCCCAGGCAGTTTTAACCGACGAGGCAGCCTACAAAGCCATCGATCTAGACAAAATCTATGAGGCGGTTGTCAAGGTATATGTTCTAGAATATGCCAACGAAGCCAGGTTCCGAACACCCATAGTGGAGCCCCGGCCCTTGAGCCCCTCCAAAAGCACCTCAAGCACTTCCAATTCCAAGCATAGAAGCTCCCGCATCCACGAAGACCCGAAACTCCCCGGGTACTTGGTGTCCAGCCTTGAAAATAAACTCAATATGATAGCCATGAAGAAGCAAGGCAGCGGGTACGACGACGTCACGAGGCGGTCGCTTTTGCGGCTCTACAGCGAGCTTTTGGACCCGTCGTTTAAGAGCGACATTGCCCGAGTCAATAAACCCGATTATTTGGTGATGAAATTTGTGTCGTGTGCCAATAAGGAGTTGGTCAAGCTAGGCACCATCCCGGCAGCCGAGATCAGCGAGGCTGTTTTCAAGCAGGCAGGCGAATTTGTGCTGCTTTTGATCGAATTGATCCGGAAAGATAAAGACAGCGATGCCATCATTGCCAAGTTGCAAGAGCACAAACAATCGTTGAAGCCGAAAAAACCAGTGGACAGCGACTCGGACGCCCCCGCAAATGCCCAGTACCTCCAGCCGTCGTTCAAGTTGCGGGATATGGACCAAAGCACCATTTTACTCATCCAAAAATTGTTTCTGGTGGATCTGCTCAAATTACAGAATGATATAACCCGCTGGAAGGACTTGGCCCTGCAAAAACCACTCCATAAAGATATCCAGCAGGTAATGTTCTATTTGGGAAAGGATTTGGGCCAATTGTCCCCCAAAGACTTTGGTTCTCCTCAAGCTTACCAACAGTGGAAACATCACGAACAAGACTCGTGCAATCAGCTCTTGAAAAAATACCACATATCTCCAAACACTCGATTGTTACCGGTTCCAGACTTGCCCTCTGGAAGCGACTTCTATATCTTGCCCCGGACCCAGGCAATACGCAAATACTATGTGATTCTAGTCAAGCTATGCTTTGAACTCGAGCTCAGGGAGAACCTACAAGACATCTCCGACCCCGAGATGCCGTTAATTCGCAAGGTTTCGTCCAATTTCTTGACCACTTGTGCCAAAGTATGGAGAATCAGTGCTCCCACCAAAGCAGTAGCTGTTTTCACAGCAGCCACCTTAGCAGGGATCTCTAAGGACAAATTGATCACTGATTCCAAGGAACTAGCCCCCGTAGACATCGAGGCCACCAAGAAGCTATTCCATCTCTGTAAACTCCTTGTCGAAAATGGCCAAATGGACTGGGATCACAAGGACTTGTGGCCCATCTATGACCAAGACGAATGGGTCAAGAACTTGATGACTTGCTACAACGAGACCCTCTATTCCATAAAGGACTCGTTGCTGATGATCTTCAGCAAAACCGTAAAGCCCAAGTTTGGCCCAGCATTGGCCTTTTTGGACGAGTATTTGGAGTCCGACTCTCTTTTCCATAAGCTTGAAGAGACTGGGTTGCCTAAAAAATGGGAAAAGAAATTGGCCAAGGCCCTATTGAGATATTCCGAGTTACAGTACGCCGACTTGCTCTCAAATTTACCTCGGGATGACACTTTAAGTATCATCCATGTACTCAATATCTGCGACAGTATAATTGAAGATATAAAAATGCTTCAAAAACGGTACAAGAACCCGCTTCTTGGGTTTTTGGACGTCAAGCGGACAGTAGCTGCAGTGGTGATAGCGATGTTTGCAGCAGATGCTAAGAATATCTTGAAGCATATCGACAGTTATGCCAAAAACCGAGGCGAATTTATTCCTTATGGAGATGCCATTGAAGTATACAAGGCTTTGTCTGAAATACGAGATATTTATGGCCAAGTGGCCACGTCCAAAGCACAATTCCAGTTCGACTTGGAGAAGTTTTTCTTCCCATTCCTAGAGTCTTGGGTCGAAGAAAGTGGTGAAAAAATCCACAATATCGTACAACAAGCAATTAAAAGCGACGACTATCAAGCCATTGATCTCGAGAGAGACGACCGGAAGTACTCTTCGTCGATATTGGATATTTTCACGCTTATCAAGGAGTTCTTAAAGATCTTGAACGGTCTCAATTGGAACAACGAGTTCCAGTTGGCCAAGATATACACCACATTACTCAAGAGTATATCCAACGGAGCATTATACTATGCCAACAACATTACCGACATGATCATGAAGGAATTGGACGAGGACGAACAGAAACGGTTGGCTCTCGAAGAAGAAGAAAGCAAAGGCGAGGCCCGCAAGAGTGGTACCTGGTTTGACGAGGTCAAAAGCGTGGTTTCCAACATCAACACCAACAGCAACAAGCTCCTCTTGGAGGAGCCGTACAATTTCAAGCCCCGGACTTGTATTGCGTTGAACAACTTGTCAGCAATGATGCAACAACTCACCAAGCTTGAGGACGTGTTGGATCCAGAGATGATCTCCAAGTCGGTAGCCTCGTACGATCCCAAGTCCCAACGCCAATACACTAGCCATATCTTTTCCTTGCGGTTGATCAAAGCCGAAAACTTACAGGCATCAACGTCGTCGAGCAAAATCCACCCTTATGTAACATTAATCGACACCAAGGCCAAAAGAAACATCGGGAAAACCAGAACCATCAACAACACCAGCGATCCCGAGTGGGACGAAGAGTTTGAGTTGACGTTGCCCCCAAATTCCACCTTGACAGTGTCAGCCACGGTGTGGAATGAGAAGTTTGGTACCCATACTGTGTGTGGACGGGCGTTGATCCAGCTAGATCCCCGGAGATTCAAGCACGACGGCATTCCCCAAGAGATCTACTTGGACTTGGATACCCAGGGCCGGATCTTGGTGGAGGTGGCAGTGGAAAGCGAACGGGAAGACGCCATTTTTGTCATGGGCAGGGCCCACCGGACGTTGAAACGGTGCCAGGAACGGTGTATCAAGCTCATTGTCGAGAAGGTGTCGAGGTTTATCAACTACTGCTTCTCCAGGCACAATCTCCGCTCGATATGTGGCAGCAATGGCCAGCTCAAGCCAACCCAGGACCAGATGGACGAGGCAATGATGCCCTTGTACAACTACTTGAACATGAACCTCCAGGTGTTGGCCGAATACTTGACCAAGGACCTCTTGTTGAAGGTGATGATCGCCGCCTGGAACGTGGTGGTGACTGCTGCAGACTCGTTGTTGTTGCCCAAGCTCTCCAGTGCAAAGACCTTGAACCTCTCCCACTTGAGCCCCAGTTCGGCCACTGCCTCTGCTGGCTGGCAGTCGGCCGTGTCGTCGGCCGTGGCCAATGTTACCAGCTCCATTGGCATGATGGCCTTCGGCACCCAGCTCACCAACAACGAGTTGGAGACGGTGTTTTCGTGGTTGAACTTCTTGTGCTTTGACTTCTTCCACAACGACGGCAACGGGCCCCCCGTCAAGGACTTGAAGAACGAGCAGTACCAGGCATTGTTGTTGTTGCCGGTATACTACGACCGGGACGTGTCGTTCTTGACCCAAGAGGTTGAACGGCTCTCGCCAGCCTTTGTAAGGTCGCTACGTGATAGAAACAACTTCGATGCTGAAACCAGCCGTCAAACCAAGGGAAAGCCGGCCGTGGTGTCCAAGGCCGGTAGTATCTATAGAAGCAAGACGATTCTGGCCAATGCCACCGCCAGGGCCCGGGCCCGGGCCGACGAGGAGGCCCAGGAAGCCCGTTCCGATCCCATTGCTGCCCAGACCTTGGCTGAGGACATTATCTTACGGCTCTTGATCTTGAGGGACCAGAAGCAGTTTGTGGCCCGAAGATTGGACCAGAGAGAGAGGTTAGCCCGAAGTGTGGCCACTGAAAGGTTGGCCAGGGCCGCTGCTGAAGGCAAGTTCATCTAGTTGACTAAGTTGACTACAATAGCAAGAACATGAATGGATAGCACCTATTTGAATAAATACGAGTTATTTAGTTGGCCGTGGGAGAGAGATATAGATCAACGAGTTGTTCAACAGAATGTTGGAGAGATAGATAGTTCAAAGAGTTGATTTTCAGCTTTTTTAACTGTTAGATAGATAGATAGTTTAACTAGTTGTTCACCACCAGTTGTTCAACTGCGGAAGAAACAAATACCATATAGTTGATTAGTACAATTAATTAACTATCAGAGAAAATGAATAGATCACCTTACGAGTTATTTATCACGGTGCTGGAGAAATGAATAGCATAAGTATTTGATCACCACGAACTAATAACTTACCATTAGAGAGATAAGTTGCTCAACTAGTTGATTATCACCAGTAATTATTTCACTGTTGGAGAGACAAATACAACATCTAGTTGATAACATTTATAGAGAACACAACAATAGCTCATATTTAGTTCTTTCTTGAAAGAATAAATAGACACCCCATCTAGTTGATCAAGAATAAATTCAACTCTTTCATCAGGGATACACGAATAAATACTTTATCTAGTTTTTCAACTCCTTCTTGAACCATTATAGATAAAATACTTCATCTAGTTGGTCTCGATTGATACTCATAACCTCCTTCCCTGTTAAGGAACTAAGATCAGAAAAGTTACAGAAATTCATCCCCCATTATATTCATCATTTAGCACCAAACTCATTCATATGGTTTCTGGTTTTGATATAAGAAGTATCATTAGAAAACTATTGGGTAATTGGCAAAAGCAACAAAGTCGTTTAAGCCGAGTCAAATGGTCCATTCATCGACATGCGATAAACTGATCCATAAGTTAGTCCATAAATAGCTTCGTCTTGTTGATCACAATCAATATTTATTTAACTCCTTCTCCTTGGGAAGGATGGGTACATAAACTATACATTACATCCAGGGCATAACATCATGCATTCTCTGGTTTTTTAGCGGTGTCAGAAGCAACTGACGATTCGGTTTGTCCATCTGCTCCGATCAATGAAGCATCATCTTGATTAACCGTGGATTCGTCATTCGTAGTATCATTAGCATCTTGATGAATCGTAGTGTCGTTGTTCTCCTGAATAACTGTAGAATCGGTATCTTGAATTATCAGCCTTGAAGCATCCGCCTCTACATTGCCCTCCACCTCAGTTTCGCCGTTCGATGCTCCAATGGTTGCACTTGAATCCTTGGCTTCGGCTTCGGTTTCGGCTTCAATAGTCTCGCTCTTTGCTTCTTTCTCTTCTTTCTTTTCTTTGTTGGCATTGTCCTCTACTGCTGGTGCTTCGGATTCGGCCTTGTTCAATTCCTTTGTCTCCTCTGCATCTTCCATCTCAACATCCTCCTTTTCTTGGAAGTCCTTGTAAGCCTGAGACCCCTTTTCAAAGAGAATCTTGGTTCTTTCTTCCAAGAAGGTGGCTTTTTGCTTGTCATCTAAGCCTTTTTTCCATCCATCTTCTCCGTCAATCAAGTTCTTCAATGCTTCAATCTTTTCTTCCTTACTTCTAGAGTCAACTGGTTGCTTATTATACACAGCATTGGAAGTGAATTCGTCCAGAGTGTTAGCTTCAAAGAATAACCGGTACGAGTTTTCACAGACCGATACCTTTAATCCCGAATTCACATGCCCATCACATTGATCTTCGTCCACGCTATCAATAAAGGATCTAGCGAATGGCATATTAATCTTTGAAGCAGGTACTCCTTCGGTCGGATGCGACATCACATAACTGGTCACGTAATAATTATATTTCTCTTCGGCATTTTCATGATCATTAATCGTGAGATCATCAAGACTAACAAATTGGATATTCACAGTGTGATCACTTTCATTGAATGAAATCTTGAACATGTTTTCATCTGATGCCATCAATGATCTCACTTGCATACGGTAAAGAATTTGATCTTTGGCTGTAGAAGATGGCTTGGATCTATCGGTTTCAAATAAAACCATCATTTCTGAGGTCTTTGCATCAGTCACCATAGTATGCATGTGTTTTACCAATGCTTGCACAACTTTATCAACAGTGTAGACCTTATAAGCCTTATTTCTATAACCTTGACGTAAGGATTCTTCAAACCATTGATGCTCGATTTCTCCTTCTATCAACTTTTCTGATAGTTCTAAAACTTGTAAATATACGTCTCTGGTGCCCACTAATTCAACACCCATATCTTCAAGCTGATGAGAAAGTAAATTCAAATCTTTGGCGAATTGAGGGGTCTTCCGACTTCTAATTTCTTTTCCAACTTCCTCATTCATTCCTTTGATTTCTTCGAGTCTTTCATAGATGGTTCTTAAATGTCTGAAGAACACATAGATCGTGGTGTTACAGAACAAATTGTACTTTTCACGCCTTTGGGAACTTTGTTCTTCATCTTTCAAGTTGAATTTTGTGTTTGCAGTCTTGATCCATAACTCACTAGATCTATCAATATCTTCAGCCAAATCTTGATCGTCTGATTCGTTACTCTCGGGAATATCACTTTCATTCTCCTTTTTAGATTTCGATTGCTTTTTTAATACATCTCTTAACAAGTCGTTTTCACGGCCACGTTTCTTGGACACTTGTTGTTCAGCCGGTTCATTGACTTCACTACTAGATCCTTCTTCCTCTGATTCAGACTTTTCTGATTTTCTTCTTGAAGACAAAGCTTTTTCAATTGTCTCCGTTGGGATTCCAAAGAATAAGGAAATGAAAAAATGGAAGAATTGTGATAACTTTTCCCGATCATTGACAGAATAGTTCGATGACTTATTAATAAACACATCGGCCAATTTGAAAACATCCATTAAGACTTCATTATCCTTGAACAAGTAGTTTAATTGTTCTTGTGGCTTGGGGGTCAATGGATGAAGTCTCTTGTTTTGTTGTTCGACCTTGACAGTACTGATCTCACTGACCAATTGTTTGACGGTTAAAAGCTTTTTGTCGGCTTGTTTGAACGTCAACCCAAGATGATCCAAAGATTTATGGAACACCTTTTGCTCCATTTCTCTCCATACCTTGTTCCATTCTCTTTGAGCCCGTTTCCATTCTTCATCCTTCTGTTTCAATCTCTTCAAAACAATTGGAACCGCCACGGCAGGATTTTGGTGTAAGGCATCAATGACCTCAAATCCACGATCTTTATCGTAAATCTTTCTAATCACTTTCTTATATATGGTTGTAGAATTGTTTCCTAAGCCAGGAGGAAGTTTGAAGTTAGCCTTTTGTTCGGGGGTCATATTGGCAATTCTATTAGCAATAGTTTCCAAGGGTTGAATGGTTCTTAAATTGGATTCCATATAATAATCAAATTCTAATCTTTCCTCTTCAATCTTGAAAAGAATTTCTTCATATTGATTTTTACGATGAGCAATGAATCCTGAATCTTCTGAAGCCCAAGTAGGATGCCCAACCCATTCATCATTCAACACTTCCCAGCACATCTCATCTCTTCCGGAACAAGGCATGAAAGTTTCAGCTTTAGGTAATTGACGGTATGAAGGACCATAGGCCTTACATAAGGATAATTCCAATTGATGCTTTTTAAAGGTGATGTTTTCGATACTTTGAGGTTTATCTTCATAGCCGACAAACATCTTAAACCAGTTAAGTAAATCAGGATGAGTATCACCCAAAAAGCTATCAACTCTTTCAACCAAAGTACGCTTATCAATGACATCTTGAGAATACAAATTTAAGATCTTCAAGAAATCATTATAAGTTTGTCTGTTACCAATTGCTTTCTTCACTTTATCGAAGAACGAAAGTTCTTCCAGTAAAGAAGATGATTTGACCGAAACTGAAGGAGGAACCGGCTCAGGTATTCCTGGTACCAAAGTTGGATTAACAATGGTGGTGACAGTACCATTCTTTGGAGCAGGGGTACCTCCCTTACCTCTTGTTTGATTAGCAGAACGCATGCTTGACACTTGAGCCTCTTGATTATAGTTATTTTCGTAGGAATAAGCGTCGGGAATTGACTTTCTCTTTTTAGCAACCATTTGTTCGCCAACAGCAGTGGTTTCAGGGTTACTGTTGGTAGGATAACTGGCATTTACAGGGAATTGTTGAGACCCATTAGGACTTAAGCCACTGGTACCAGTAGGAGGCTGAAAATTACCCACCGGAGGTAATTGAGAAGTACCATTGGCTTGAGGGTATCCAGGTTCTTGACCTGGGTAGGCCTGATTACTGGTGTCGGGCAAAAATTGCTTGAAATCATCCAATAGGTCGGGCGAATTGGCGAATAACACCGTCACTTGTTCATAAACTTCACCAATAGGTTTTTGTTCCCTTTGATACGTCTGTAAGATCTCCAAAAATTGCTTATAGATATCAGGTTGGTTGGCGAACCGAGTTTTAATTTTGTTGACATAGGAAATGGCATGGTTGAATTCGATTTGACCGCCTCCATTCTGTTGTTGTTGCTGAAGGGCTTGTTGATCTTGAGCAAACTGGCCAACCACTTGTTGTTGTTCCTGGGTGTCGGAGCCCCATCTTTGGCCATAACTACTTTGGATGTTAGGTCTGGTGGTGGTACCAGTGGGTGTGGTGACTCTGATGGGGTTAGGATCGGAAGGATCAAGAGAACATTCGATCCGGTATCCTGGGGGTAAGAATGTATTAAATCCTTGGATCAAATTGGGGTGGCCTTTGAATAAGGTCGATACCCGATCAATGACACCGGGAGTATCGATACTAAATGTTAATATAGTTCAAAAAAAACAAAAAAGAAAAAAGAAAAAAGAAAATCAACAAAATCGGGAAACCTATGTCCAATGATACATACCTTTGGGACTTGAAATCCTTCATGATATCGAGAAAGTTATTATACACGTCAGCCTGGTTGTAAAACTGGATTTTGACCTGGTCCAAATACGACAATGCATCCTTCACGTTCAAAGGACGGTACATATTAGTAACAGCTGCCCGGTTGGGAACCCCCAGAGGGATCTGGGACGGTGGCTGCTGGTGCTGCGGCTGCTGGGCCACGGACACATGGTGTTGTTGTTGTTGTTGTTGTTGTTGTTGTTGTTGTTGTTGCTGTTGTTGCTGTTGTTGCTGTTGAGGTTGTTGAGGTTGTTGTTGAGACTGTTGCTGCTGTTGTTGCTGTTGTTGCTGTTGTTGCTGCTGTTGTTCAGGGCTGGTGGCCAAGGTTCCAGGCAAGGGCAATTGAGCACCCGGAGTGCCTAGCACCGCAGACGATCTTCTTAACTCGTTTTGTCTTGCGGAATCGTGTTGCTAGAGGTTAGTAAAACGGCAAAAAGTAAACGGTTGGGTTCGAATAAAACAAAAAAACACGTACTTGGTTGATTTGAACATCGCTAGAAGCGTTGATGGAGGGAATACTGAATCCGTGGCCCGGTTGAGGGTGGCCGGACCCGTTTCCCAAACTGGGCAAGCTGTGGAGCGGGTAAAACGATTGACCGCCTGGTTGGTTGTTAGTATGAAGCCTCACTGCTGGTATTGGGGGTAGATACTCACCGGTCTCCAAAGTAGCAGGAGGGGGCAACACAGGAGGGTGTTGGCGGCTAGAAAAAAAAGTTAGTGATGTTCCAATGTTGAAATGGTCCAATGTGGAAATGGTCCAATGGTGATATGGTGATATGGTGATATGGTGAAGGGATGGCGGCCCGATGGACGGCCCGATACAATCCCCACTCCACTCCCCGCCACTCGATGCTGCCGGCGTCTACCGCCATGTTGGTTCATTTGCATTTGTTGATACTTGTCCATGAGTGACAGAATAGGCTGTTGCTCGATGGGCACAACATCGGTGAGAGCCCCCACCTTTTGCCGCCCCTAACCAATCCTCCACCATCCACATCGACCAATGGTCTAGACCGGGGTGTGGGGGCACCACTACGCCTTGATGGCGGCTAATCCTTGCACCCCCTGGTTCCTTCTACTTACTTGAACTGTTGGCCTAAAGGCCTTTGCTGGCTACTCCAAGGATCTTGTTGGTTCGTCATTGAAACAAAAGCGGAAATGCCTCGCTAAAAACGGAAATAGTAAAAACGAATCGGGTCCACGGAAGCGCTGGCGGGTCACGAGCGGGGTGGATCTTAATGATACAATAAAACTACTCCTGATAGCGATTGTAGATGGATGAAGTATATGAAATGGGTCTGAGATTGAAACATATGCCGTGGGTCTTGTCCGGGTAACGGGCCTGCATATAGTCCGGTGGAAAATTGGTTATGAGCCCTGCGGTCACCTCGAGGAAGTTACCCGGATAGATAACGTATCATCACTCATCGGGATTTAAAAAGACATGCTGAATTATAAAATAATTCATATATGTGCATAGTACATCATGCCTCCACTGTTTCCTCCTTAGCCTGGCCCCACTACCATGGCCACTACCGGGGGCCTAGCGTTCTGGTCTGGTTGGGGGTCCCTGCCCACGTGATCCCCCGCACTGATGACCGCCATATTTACCCTACCCAAATCGGGACGGATATAACCGCGTCATCACGTGATGCGTGTCACGTGTGTTCTGCGTGACCGCTAACCAGAAAAGAATTATCATCGTCTTCAACTCTCCCACCAGCCCACCATGAACGCCCCAGACAGATTCGAGCTCTTCATCTTGCCCGATGGCGTCGACAAGTAAGTACAGGACGTCACGTGGGGAACCTCGGGACACCCCCCCCCAATC
>JAKTXG010000149.1:0-20424 GCA_030561385.1 Suhomyces bribrorum | reverse complement strand
ATGGTTTGGCGGTGGAAGTGCTTCGAATTTCGTGGATCGACTGCGTTCGCCAGCCCTAGTGTTGTTTAGCTTGTTTAGCTTGTTTAGCTCTGGCGCCAATTGGTGTATTTGCCACAATAGTCACCAAAACGGAACTGTTCGTATCAGTGACGCCAGATGCATCCTTTAAAGTCTAATATTCGCATTATGAGCACCTTGTCGAAACAGCTTACCAATTCGTTTAATTAAAGTGCACAGTATGGGTGGGGCTGATTAATCTTGTTGTAGGCATTGCGCGTATCATAGGTGATTTTTTTTTTTTTTTTGTATTCATATTTTAACTTTCCAAACGTTATTGCGGATAACCGATGATCAAAAGCCCTAGACCAGACCATATAACCTGAAGTTCGTTCGTGGTCTCTGTTAACTCGAAACCTAGACTTGGGAAGACACACTCCCTTCTATATGCTGACACAAACATTCCAAAAGCTGATTGTGCCCAATGAATATCATATACACGAAATCACTGACGGACTGCAAGCTTGCACAATTATTTTCAAGCATAATTTCCTGGCACAAGATACTAACCATCCAAGCAATTTTTTGTTCTACTCCGACCGAGATGTCCCGAGATTTGTGCGTTTTTTTAAAGTATTGAACTAAATTTCATGAACTTGTTGAGATTTGTTTGGGACAGTCAATGTAATTCAAAGTATCTGTGGTTCAAATCGTCGTAAAAGTTCTCCAGGTCTATTTCAATTTGGTGATCATGATCAAGGGCTTTCATCGTGTTTCTTCTAATTTCAGTAACACGATCGTTTCTGGAGTTATAATACTCAAGCACAACCTTAGATATCTCTCGATTGGACAGTAGATCATGGAGCTTTCTGGTATAAAACGTCGAAAGATTTTTCCTCGAAGTAATTAAAATAGGATCGATATCGTTGGTAAAAAAGCCACTTTGCTTATGGGGTTCAAATGAAAAGGGCTCGTTGTTCTTTTCTTCTAGAAAATCCATGTATGTGTCTTCCAATATGGGAACCATGATTTTGGAAAATGTTCCTTCAAATAGAACACTATAACTAATGATAGGAATATTCGGAGAGTACGACTTGGGTGGTAAGTTCATTGGTTCCACTTTTCCGTTTTCATTCTCTGGTTCAATCAGAATATTGGTAGTATTAAAAATATGTAATCTTAACATGGGGTCAAATTTACCTTTCTTGACAAGGTCGATGGGGACTTTGTCGGAGTCTTTGCTTAGAAAGTATTGGTAATGATGTTTGTTGTAGTAATATATTCCATCAGGATATTTATGCAAGTTCCTTGTCAAGTTTTCAGACTTGGTTAACTTCAAGACTTGAGGTAAGTGAGGGAAATGAAAGAGGCGGATATTGGTAGAATTGAATTTCTGAATCATAATTTCATTTAGGTTGCCCTGAATAATTTCTGGAGAAACTTCTGGCTCAATTCTTTGGTCTCCAAAGCAAACGGAGAGGGTGTTACTTCTTTTCTGGAAGAAAATGGTTACCCTGGTGCAATATCTTGAGATGTAGATTAGTTTTGCAAGCTCGTCCGGCAGAAGCTCTGCTCTGTTATCGATAGGAGTATTATCCAACATTCCCATATCCAGTCCTAGGTATACCGACGTCAGATGGTTGGAGTGATCCATAGCGCGTTGGAGGTTTGCATAATATTTATTGATGAAAGCAAGATCATTTCTAGAATCGATCCATAGAGATACTCCACCAAAGAAACCTTGAAGAAAGTGGAACAAAACAGAAGGGAAAAAATTCTGCAACATTCTGGAGAAACATTTGTAAAGAGTCATTAGGGTCATTTCAAGAGGGTTACTTTTGAGCTCGACTAGTAGATGGACTTTCGAAGGCAAAATGATCAACCAACGGCGGAGGAGGGTATATAGGGTGTTTGGGTCGTTATTGATATTTTCAAGAGAGTTCTTTGTTAGCAAATCGATGAGATCAGAAGCATATTCATGAAGATGGTTGAAATGGAAGATCAAGCGAGGCTCCACAGGAGCCGTGGCCCCTACTAGAGTCTGTCGTTGCTGGACACCATGCAATATTTGGTTGAATTCATCGAGAATCCCCATAAATTCCGACAACACCAGGGGATCGTAGAGAGGAAAGTATTTTGTCTTTGAAGCATGGATAATATAGTTTGAGATCCAGGCCATGTCTTGAAGCGAGCTCTGTTTATTCGCAGTGTCCATCTGCTTCTCCCACTGGGTGATGTTGAGTAACACATCGTTGAAAATGCTGACCATGCCCTTGGAAAATGTCACCGAGTGATTGAGGTCAGAGTACTCATAGATGGAGATCTTGTTGAGCAACGAGCTCACTGTCACTGCCATGGGCACGTTGAAGTCGCGCGAGCTGATCAACACCCGCAACTGGTGGATGGCTATACCATAATATTTCGACGAGAGCTTGTGCAACACCTTGCGCAACCGAATGAAGCTGGCGGCAGTGTCGTGATCCCGAAACTTGTCAAACATCTTGCAACAGTTGGACCGGAAATAGTAAGCCGCCAATGCAAAAAGCGTGTTCATAAGAAGCACCGAGTCCGAATTGAGTGACCGGAGCATCAGCCGGCTGAACACCTCGTTCTCCAACAAGTCCATTGATGGATGGCCCTGGCGACCATGGTGTGTATCCGAGTATTCGGACGAGCTGGGATTAAACATCTGCTGGTCTCGCACAGACGCTCCAGGAGTGTGAGTTTTCCGTCCCGGAGACGCCGCTGTGGATGGGTTAATTGTTGATGAAGTGAAGTTGGATTCAGATGATCTGGTCCTTGCAGCCTGGTTGCCGTTGATATGGTTGATATCAGAGTAGTGGAGCAACAGAAACGTGCGGCGCTTAGCGATCCCCGCGCCTGGCCCACCGTGGCGATCACGACTGCCGCTGGTGTCATCTTGATGTTTGTTACGATGTTGATGATGATGAAACGAATCATGAAACGTATCATGAAACGAATCGATGGCTTGATGAGTTTGGGGCGCGGATTTGGCGGGGCGGTCTGCGGAAAAGGACGGCTGGCGGGGCGTGTTGGTGAAGGTGTTTTTGCCGTCACCTTGCCACCCCCAACTTCCATCTGACATCTGGGGAAATTTTGTGGGAATAGGTAGAAATACTGGCCAAAACCGGCTTTATATCTTTTGGTTATAGCCGTTTGCTGCTTACGTAAGGGGCCAACAGTAAATTTTGGTTTTTAAATATTTTGCATGCATATCATGACCTAGTCTTTACCATAAAAGGGTTTGTGATGCATTTAATAATACTTTAATAAAATGCACAATCTACAGATTGCCTACAGGTGATGGTGATGGTGGAGGTTGTAGTTTTAGTTGCAGTATTAGTCACAATAGATGTCCCCGATCGGTGTGGATCCCTTGCCCTAACGGTGAGCATAAGCCCTGTTTCGGCTGGGTTTCAAACGGTGGACGGCTGTAGAGTTAATCTATCATATGAAAAATCAACACTGATTCTCAAACATCGTGCATATACGTTCACCTGTGTAAGTTAAAGTGGTGCAAAATATTATGCGCACCTCGAAAATCGTTTGTCGCACATCGAACATAACATGCCGTAATGGATATCTAAACCATCATTTCGGCAATTGAACTGTCAATCATTTGGGGGGGGAGGTCATGGGGGTCTGGTGATATCCATTCTGTTCAAATTGTTGGCCCGATAATAGGACTAGAATCGTATGATTGTAAGATCCTAAAAAGATCCAACTGCAAACAATTGACTATTTATGTACCTTTATGTACACAAAAACGGATTATATAGAGGAGCTGCGTCAATTGTGGCTCCGGATTTGGGGATTTGATTGAAAATACACGGAGTTGTTCGTAAGAACATCATGCACTTTACTGCAGTCAACTTTGGTGGCTAAAAACAGTACCAGTAGAAAAAAAACTCAATTATGGCATCAAGACCTAAACTTTTGATCTTCCCCATCTTCCGTATACCAGAATCTTGGCATACCCAAAGATGTGTAGTAGATCCCACCACAAAATCCTTAATTACTGATCGAAATCACATTAATGCAACCTAGGACTTTGTGATCATCTTATCAGGTACCGCTAGTGCTTGCTGGAGTCCCCGTATATATTGATCCACTAGGTTACACATGTATATGGTTGCAAATCCCGGACCATGCAAGTGGGGCGGTATTTCCGTAATCAACTTGGTTCACGTTCTCATATGTTTTCACAAAGTATAACCCAAATACAGCCTAAAGAGCCCATTTCAAGACCTCCAAGCTGGCAACAACAATAAAAATGGTGGTGGGCAACGTCAATACCACATAGCCCCAAAACAACACTCCGGCCATTTCTTTCTGATAAATATTGTTGATTTGAATAATCTGCGAAAGCTGGATGGCTGGAGGTGAGATAGTGAGGATAAAAGCCACAATCAAAAAGATGGGATCATCTAATATTGAAACATTGACAAACTTTACCAAGAGGGCGATTATAGGCAATAACACCAAAGGCGGAAATATCATTCTCGATAACAACGACCCCACAATTATTCGGGTATAATGACGAGATGGTTTGGGCATATCTTTTGCAGGGTACAAGTTGGAGCCCAAAACGATAAGAGTTAAAGGAACCGAGACCGAGCCCATTTGCGACACCGACTTGGTGATGGTATTTCCAATAAAGGAGCCGCCCTCTTTAAAAAACACGTCTTGAAGAGACGGTACGCTAGCCACAATAATAGAGATGACCATTGCATACAATGGAGGATTCATGAACCGTAAAACCGCCTGGACTGGACGTGAATAAGTAATTTTAACGCCAAAGTGTTTGATTCTGTTGGCCAACGTAGGATTATGCATGTATTGACGAAGGCGTTTATAGTGATCAGGAACATCGACCACAATGGATGATGCCGACGACGAGGTGTCGCCGCCCTGTTCGGTGAACGATTGGTCATTGGAGGTCTCTTCAAGCAGGGACCCGTAAGAACTCAGCTGGTCAATCAAGTGCAGCTCCTCCGATTCCTCATGAACGTGGCGCAAAAAGCCCTTGGCCTTGTGGCAATAATAGGTGTTCAATTCCAACTGAGACCGGCTCCGTAACAAGGTGTTGAACCCCCAGGACCACCGCAAGATCTGGCCCAATTGCTGGAAAATCAACAAATATAAGATCCCCCTAGACGCCACCTTGTCAGCAGTATCTCCATCGATATCGTCCCAAAGGAGATCGGGCAAAGTATACGCCAACAGTAACGTCAATGAAACCGGCAACGAGTTGGAATTGCCAAACACCGACATGGCAGTGACGAAATCCGTTTCAGGGTCATTGAGATGGAGCCCCTTGGAAACCACTCGCGACACCCAATATGCTATCACTGTAGAAACAGCATAAAAGATAGGAATAATGATGATATCAGCCATCTTTTGGAACGACAATGAAGACGCCAACTTGGTGAACACCAAACACGGCGTGAACAAGTCGACATTGAGCTGGGATATGACCTTCTGGCCCTTGGAGTTCAAAAGCCCCGTTTTGGCTGCCATAAACCCTGCAAAACAGATGATAACGACCTCCAAAACCGCTTCAAACGTAAGGAACGAGATCTGGGGGAACGAGAGGTCCGGCCCGGCGGTGGCACCGGTTCCGGCACCGGAACCGGCCCCGCTAATGCTAAATGCTTGGCTAATACTCCATGGTAAAAACATGTACTCAAACAAGTGAAGTATTTGATTTGTGGGCTGTCGAGCATACTATGGGTATTATATAGATAAGAACGTGACAGTGGCGTTGGTTGCGAGCGCGCGCCCGACGTCTGCGCCCCTGTATACTGCCATAACACGAGCCAGGCACGTGGTCCCCTGCCACTATGGTTGCGAAACTTTAGAAGACAAAGTCATGGCACCGTTGCTGGTAGCAGCTGGATGACGGGGAGGCTGCTTGTCGGCTGTGGGTGCTCATGTGACCTAACTGCAACAGCCGCAGCCAGGCGAAATGTGGGGCAGATCTGGCCAACTCTGGGGTCGCCAGGTCATGAGCCCTAGTTGCTAGCAACTATCGTGTGATTGAGGGTTTCGGACTACCGTCATCCAGTACACCGCAACGGTGGTGGATCACGGGGGCTCAGCTATGAAATTGGTTCATTTTCCTGATCGGGCTAAAGACGAGGTCCTTGGATCTAAATTGGAAGATCGTATTAGTAAGTGATTACCTAATACACGACCGTTTACCCTAAAACTGTGGCATATCGTTTGTAACTGTACTTTCTAATGCTAAACCTGCTCTTTTGTGGTGGGGCTGCGTGCTACGACTGTTTGTGCATGCAGGGCCGTGGGACTACGCGAGCAGATTGAGCAGATTTTGCACCCGTTAGTAACAACGGCACCACCAAGCCCCTAGCGATGAGCCTCCGAGGCGACTGAGTTCGGGTAATCTCGATCCGAGAGTGGGGGGACAGACCCTATTACAGGGTAGTATAAGGTTCATTGTGGTTATAGAGTGTAATTATCATTCCAGAGAAAATTTTGATACGGAGATGGGAGAACTGTATGATGAATAGTATGATTCATATCAGAGAATTACAACTAGCTAAGAAACGGTATAGGTAAGAAATGAAGTGTAGAATAACGTTAAACTGTGAATATCAATATGAGAAAATTTTCTACAATTAGTCAAGAAAGTTTCACTTACAAGTAAGACTTGGAGCTTCGTGTTAAATTATTCTGCGAATATTTAAATTAGATCATTCTCCAGAACTGGATCACAAAACGATTGAGTAAGATATGGAATGTGATTTAATTAATCCGTCAATACATAAATGAGAAAATCATCCACATCTAGTTAAAAAAAAAAGATCAAGATACGGGTAAGATATTGAGTAGTGTGGAATGTAGTGTAATAAATTTGTGAATACTTTAAAGAACCATCCACATCTAGTTACAAAGGCTTCACTTATGAGCAACATATGACATGATTAAATTGTTTATATCTATGTCAAAAATTATCTACAACTACCTAAGAAGGATTCCCCTTTGGATAAGATACGAAGTTATATGGAGTGTAGATTAATTATTTTAAAAATTCATATCACAGAAAACCCTATAATTGTGATAAGATATGCTGTACCAGTGTTTGGAGCAGAATATGTAATTAATGCAACGGAAACTCTTTAATTGTATTGCAATTTTCTACTCATGTGAGATAACGGACTGAAGTGTATACTAAATGTCAACATATCCATGAGAAGGTACTTCAATTTTATGGAAACTATAACTATGGGGTACATTGTGAAATTGTGTCAATATCTTCTATACAAGAGAAGTGAACTTAAACGTATAATTCATAATTCTTTTCCAATAGCACAGGGCCAACCACTTACACTAGAAGTTTTTACAAGAGATTCTTTTGTGTGGCATTTAATTATATAGAAGTATTACCTACTGCACATTTTGTAGATAATAAAAGTTAACTGGACGATCTCAGGATATGAGCCACTCATTATCTTGGGAGCCACTCAGTTGGCATATATTCCATACAGTAAAATCTCCAAAACCTAATTTGCGGCCACACCTAGATCCACAAAAGCTACCAATTATGAAATAAACCAAAATTCCAGATAAATGAACATTTAGACAATTAAACCAAAAATATCAATAAATTGATTGTTGTTTGACAGATCTTGCAAAAGCAGCTCTATCGGTATTTCAAATAGTAACAGTCACTCAAGCATTTTGAGCAGATCATGTACTATGGGTCATACGGCAGGTTATTCCAGATCCCACGGTTTCGTCATGCAGCTATGCAATTTAGAACTTTGGTCGTCTGTGACCTCTACCTCTTCTCCGTCTCCGGCGCAGAGAGCAATATTTAGCAAGATGGCCAGCCTTTTTGCAGTAGTTGCAGTATGCTTCACGTAAACCCCCAAGGGTTACAGTAGTAATAGGAACAACTTCGGTGGCAGGCCCAAATTCCTCGGATGAACTATGTGAGTAAAACGAATCGTGGGCCCGTGCCATGTTCATGAGCTGATAAAGAGTTATCGGGGTGGTGGTTTTCTCGAGCCTGTAGTACTCATCTTTCACTATCATGCGGAGTGGACTGTCAAGACCCGAGATATAAGCACCACGATACTCATTTATGTCATAGCCATAGAGAAGATTCATCAGCTCTACTTCTTGCCAGAAAAGATTATTGTAAATTGTCACAGCGGCAATGCCCTGGTGTAATTTACTGATTCTCCTATAAGTTGCCATCTCATACCCTCTTTCAACGTATTGAAGCACAAAAAAGTCCTTGATCTCTGAAACAGGGACTTTCTGGTCGTCTTTAAAATGAAGCCAAACTCGGTACTCACATGCTACCTCGCCTCTCAATGATTCCTCAAATAAGATGCCGGGGATATAAGGACTCAACTGAACTCCAAAACACTTACATACTCTATTTAGATTATTGAGCTCTTTTGTAAATGCTCCCCAATGTCCAGCCACCTCCAACACTGTTGGTTCTCTTTCTAAAGAAACCGGAAACATACCAAATTTGTGCTCTTCTGGGCGGAATAACCACCTATTGATGAGTCCTGGATCGACCTTCTGTTGTATCTGCCCTGCTGGTTCGGTACAAGATATACTCATAGTGTTTTCTTACTTACCGACTTCGTGATGTTTTATTGTAGTTTTAGGGGGAGTGACCAAACGAGCATTTGCACTTTTATTACTAGATTCCCCACCCTCTTAGATAAGCAATAGATTTAAAAAGTGCTTCAAGGGAATAACTGCTAATTAAGGAAGGAATATGTTTAGGGTGAAATAGTTTGTAGACGCCATACTTAGTATGGATATATCTTACGTAAAGTAAACTATTTGGGGGGGGGTGGGTTGGATATGTTTAACATATAGTACACTAAATTCAAAGCAAAGAAAGATAAAGCTTATTGAGACTTGATAGAGCTAGAGTATTTAAACCACTGGTTTATTGCTGAGAACCTCCATTAACATCCCATGGCTGATATGTTTGTCCACAGTTAGAAGGTTTTGAGTGGTGTATAATGCTGTAGACTAATTTATCTTTTTATATACTTGATACATCCATCATTGTGTATCGAGGATCAACGAATAGTTATTGACGATCGCAGAAGGATAGGATATCTAGTCATACGTTGATTAACTGATGCTGTTGTAGCATTATTTATGGTAACAACGATATTCAGCCAAGAGCAAACCATAATTACTGGCAGGAGATATGGATAGGTTAAGAAGGGTAACAATTAGAAGGGTATATATATATATATATATATATATTGAAGTAGACTTTTCTATACTGGGAAATATGGCGGTATAGAAAATAGTCACATTTACTTAAGGTCATCTAGGAATGAATTAAATATTTTTAGAGAGTACTATGTGCTTCAGGTCAACTAGTGAAGTGTATTGATGTTGAGAGTAGTTCCAACCTCTTCGAGTGTTACAGTAAAGAATATTTTAGAAAAGCTCTATCTACTTGGGTTAAATAGTGAAGCTGACTGGACGTAGACAATAGTTACATCCACATTAGGCGTACTCGATGTTGAGAGTACTTACATCCACGTCGGTTCAAAAATTGGGCGTATTCGATTGAGAGAATATTACCATTTGACTTTGGATCATATAGTAAAGCATATGTATTCAAAGACTAGTCACTTCAGATTTATATTCAGCTAGATATACTGGCGTTAGGATTATATATTTAGCATAATAGAAACTACTTTTGCGAGTAACGAATACATTCACAGTATCATCTATATCAACTGTTTCACGGGTAGATAAGCATATACGTAGAATGACCTAAACTAAAATACTCAAAAAAAAAAACCACTCAAAGCCAGCTCATATCGGAATTTGTAAGAAAAATCTACTCTAGAAGCCAAATTTGATTTTTTCTTATTCAGTTTCGGTTTATTATAGTCTCCAAGGCTATCACAACTCCTTCAAATCAGAAACAGCAGGCCCTTCAGAAGCAAAAAATGAATACGTTGATAAACAAAACATTATCCCATTGTCCTAGGACCTTATCACTGATCCAAAACCAAGATTCCTTGACCATTTCAATATCTGTGGCAAACTCGGTACTATTCAATAATAGAAAATTACGTAAGATTCCTCAATTTATTACGTAATCTCACCCTTCTGGACCCTTTCACGTGACCCTCCACCTATAAACAAACAAACATCACTGGCCCTCCTTTGGTACGACTTATGCCCCAGAACACCACCCTGAACGGTGCAATAGGGAACAACAAGCTCACGGCCGGCACGATCCCGAACCTCCAGCCGCCGTGTGTTGCCAGCGGCGTGTCCCCCGTCCAAAACCCCACGCTTCCGCCACCATCCTCATCTTCCTCCACTTCCAACACCCCTTGGTATAGGCATACATACCAGGACGACGAAGAAGATGATGAGCCCAAGAGCTCACGTGGTCTAGACATCGACTTTGTTGCGGGGGCGTCGACGCCATTGGTCAGCCGGGCCAAATCGGCGTCCACATCGGCCGATTCCAACCTTTCAATGTCATTTATGTCTCCCATCAGCAAACTAGATAATCTACATTTGGAATCGGAAATCGACCTCCATGAACACGAGGAAAACCTGCATGAAGTCGACGATGACGACGATGACGAATATGACGAAGAGTTTAGTCTAGGGAACAAGACCATCACCAATGACACCGATAGCGATGAGGAGCATCTTGGCCATCGTGACCATGCGCTAGAATCATCGCCCCCAGTATACATCAACCAGCGGAAGCGACATATGGACTCGCCACTCGGCCTACTGGTGATAACGCCCACCAATCCCTCGGTGATTGAATATCGAAGAAAGTATATACGACCCCAGCATGCCAAACCAAATGACCCTAATGATTATGATCCTAAGAATAACGACCACGACGAGCACATGTCTATCTGCAGCACCGGGTCCACGTCGGGCCTTAACAAGTTGAGCTTTTCCAACAGCGACTCCACTCCATGTCCTGTTCAGCCCAAACGAAAGAAATTGAAGTTCAAAAGTACTGAATCCACTCCCTCCAACCGCCCGCCATCCAAAAAATTGTTGAATTTGTCCCACTCAGTGAAAACCGATGTGAACTCCATCATCAACCAATTAAATGACCCCCACGATGATCAAGATGAAGACCTCGACTCGTCCCCGCCCTCGGGAGGGTTTTCCGGGGTTCAGGCCACCCCAATCTCTCAATCCACACCTGCAAACTCACGCAGCTCGACTCCTCCTGCCACTCATGAATATGGCGATCCCATCAACGGATACAAATTTGTTAAACCGGTGGGTAAACCTCAATATACCTATCAAACCCCAAATAACAATACCAAGCATGCCTATACCCGGAACGAATATACCCATTGCTACAAATCCGAGTCCACCCCTTCAAATAAGTACCAGATAGTGGGGGAGTTTCCCGTGACGTCTGCCGGGCTAATGGACGAAAGCAATGAAAATATTCATATTGGAGATAAACGAATCAACGATCCATACCTAAAGGAACCGTCCCTAAGCTCCATTCTGGACAACAGTGAACTTCGGGCCCAATTCTTGTCTTCTACCCGATTACCCATGGACCCTGCGTATTATGATATCCAAGAAAATCTTCCGATCGTACGTTTGATTGGAATGGTCGATGATAGGGAAAAGGTGATTGAATTCTACAAGCAAATCCAACTGCCTGATGAGCTGGTGTTGGAATTACTAAAGAGTGAACGAATCAGGTGGCATCCCGATAAATGGGCCGCAAGATTAAGAGATTCGCTGAGACCATTGCATTTCAACATCCAAGTATTGGATCGGTTGACCCAGGTATTGAATGAGGAAATCACCAAACGATGATGCTACAGATTGGACAAAAAGTGGTTCTAATTAGGTGTATCCTCAATAAATATAATACAAAGTATATAGACCTAGCCCTGGTAGGTACCAAGCATATAGAGTAATTGAATTACCACAACTATCACAATACAAAAAAAAAAAAAAACCTCCAATGTAACCTTTCCTAGCTACCTGTTGGGATTAATAATTTTTCAGTCATTTTTCACTTTGGTTCCCCCAAAAATTGAACACTGGATCAACTATTACCAGTAGATGTGGAGCCAAAGCACATTGGGTTGAATAACACCTTAAAAAGCAGGGGAAAGTTGATGAAAGTTGGAGTAAGATGGCTCAAAGTTGGTCGTACATTGATGGATATATGTCCAAAATGGGGCCAAAATTGAGGATGCGGGAGGTCTGATGGGGGGTCTGGGAGGTCTGACGGGAACTGTGACGATATTTCAGCCGGCAGTTTCAGCTCTGTACGGTATCAACGGGAGTGGCACTGCCCTTGTCGTCGTTGTCATCATCCAAATCGTCATCCAAGTCTTCGGCACCGATATCCTCTTCCTTATCTATTTCTTGATCGTCTTCTTCTTGGTCTTCGTCCTCCTCTTCTTCTTCTTCTTCGTCTTCTTCTTCGTCTTCTTCCTCCTCATCAACCTGTTGTTCTGGAGGATACTCATCGGCATCGCCCTCGTTGTCCCAAACAATGTTAAACCGGGTCACTCTGGGCTTTTCCGCCAAAATATTCCTCACTATATGGTCGACCTGGACCTTGGCTGGCGGGTTTTCCCTCAATTCCTCTGAATCATACTCATTATTCACATAGTATCCCACCCGGACAAACTCTCTTTCCGCATACGAACAACTCAACAAAATCACCGTCACACTCACAAGTTCACTGGCTGGAATGAGTTCCGGGCTCGGAGGGTCCGCCTGGAACAAGAACTTGTTGACACCCACCGGAACTGGCCCAACAAGAATGGAATCAAGCTCTTGGTCATGGTCTAGCGACCTAGAACTTCCCACGTACGTAAGCTTCCATTCCAAGTCCTCTTTCAAGGGCTCAAGACACTCGAAGGTGATTTCGAACTCGTAGGGGTCGTTGAACTTGGCAGGGTTGTTGAGGACCTCGATTCCGAGGAGGGAAACGATGGACATGGTGATAAAGCTGGTAATTAGAGATGGTGATACGCGACGCGTTTGATATGGTTGGCGACATTGTGGCGACACGCGACATTGTAATGATAATCGGGTGAAATATGGGAGAAACCCCGTCAAAGTACTGGTAGATGGCAAGGGTAAGATACGTGGTTGTACTGGGAATAGAATGGTTTAAATTGGAAGTTTTTTCCCCATTTTTTCAGCCAAAAATCGTGGTAAAAGAGGTTGGATAGGCGAAGATTAGACCAAAGGCTATAGACACACTATAGACACCAGGTGGTGGTATATTGAGAGAAGATGCTTAATTCATGTGAAAGCAAGAATATTTCAAAAAGATTTCAAAAAGATTTCAAAAAGATTTCAAGGAAATAGCCAATAATTTGGTGCTCGCTAAATGGGTGTAATGTAGTGGTCTCACGGTGAAGACTATCGCCATTGAGAACCATAACTATTGGTAAACCCAAAGTTGGCGTGACGACTTCATACTCGTTGACTGGGAATGATTGGACTGGGCTTTTTGTCTTTGCTAGAAAGTTCTAGCCAGGAATGCTTGGAGATAATTACTCATTTTTAGTTATATTAATTAGAGAAGATAGACTTGTGGATAAGTATAATCAAAGGTAAACTACGCCCTTGCTCTTTAATTGCCCTATTTAATCCAAGTAAATGTATACATAACTGCAGCAACTAGTCTATAAGTTAATTTGATCTTCAAAAATCAATTAGTTGATTCGAAGAAAATATACTGGGCTAAGTTCTGTTTGGAAATGTTCCAACTTCCTAAAGAGATCTGAAACACTTTCCACCGTTAATACCCTGGGCCAAGTTAAATATTCCAACTTCCTAAAAAGAGCAGAAACACTTTCCACCATTGTTCTCTCTTAATTGATCCATTTCCAATTGACCCTACTCCATAAACCCCAAAGACAATGGGTAACTAATAAGTCAATCCCAGGAACTTGTTCCTGGCCCCAATATCGTATAACATTCACAAATAGATAACTATCAAATAGCCTATATCTGAAGCATTTCAAAGTCCCCTATAAGGAAAACAGTCTTTGAAGTGATATTTTACTTTCCCTAAAGCTATAAAAGCACTGACATTAGGTAATTTTTCAAACGGCTACTATTTGAATATCCCATTCGTGTGGATTTTAATTTCTGTACTTTCTCTGAATCGGCTATTAGAAGGATCTTTAATATATGAGTTCGTTGTTAGAAGGATACTTAATATATGAGTCCGCTATTAGAAGGATACTTACTATATGAGTTCGCTATTAGAAGGATACTTAATATATGAGTTCGCTATTAGAAGGATACTTAATATCTAAAACAGCCCACAATTTTATAACAGCTTTGCCTATCAATACCTCCCACTATTCCAACTATATATTCCAAAGGCCGACTCCTCTTTCTTCGCTTCCCGTGACTGTTGGTATCCCTACAGAACTCAATCAACAATATCTCGTTGGGTGCAAAATTCCGGAATTCCACCGATATGCCAAATATGTCCATATTTCCGATCCACATTCATTCCTTTCTGCTCTACACGACCATTTGTCCAGTATACACCTCTAGTTTGCTCCTTCTACCATTTTCCAATCAGGTTACAGCCAGCCAGTTGCAGCCATGGGAAATGTCGCATCCACGACATCAGCCAAAAATACGACATCAACACTTTTACCACCACCAAACACTATCACCAACACCATGTCTGACCAGCCACCCCAACCATCTGCTGGAGTCACTCCGGAGATAGCCTCGACAACCACACTGCAGCCCCCACCAGTCCCTCCACCAAACGCCCAAACTCCCCAACCAGAACCTCCAAAATCACAACCTTCACCACCACAACCAAAGCCAGTAACGGCCATTCCTCCTCCCACAGCCACCACAGGCGCGCTGCTGCTGGCAGAACCGACCGCTGCTTCCACAACTCCCGTTCCTTCCATCAAAATCGAACCACAAACGGCTGAGGTCGAAACAGATCAAGAACTGGGCGACTTTGACGCCGTAGCCCCCAAGACACAGCAAGAACTCCACCAACAACTCCACCAGCAGCCGCCGGAGCCGGAGCCGATTCCTTCGCCGTACCCAGACCACCCAGACTACCATTACCGGAACCTTTATCACCAGTATCAACAGGAATATAGATCTGTTCATCACAAGTCGACACAGTTATTCAACCTTGAAAAGTCCCAGCGCCAGACGCTTTATTATTTTCAACGTAGGAAGAACGCCTTGCTCCGGGTTCTCGAAGAGTACAACAAAGTCGATAGCCATACGGACCTAGACTCGTCCATTGTTGATACAGATAGAATTGCCAGTATTATACAGCGAGTCCCTCGATTGGGCAGTATTTTGAAGCCGATAATATCGCAAGACCCCAACATAAAGGTGGATACCAGCCACTTGATCAATTTGTTTCTTACCGAGACCATTCCTGAGCTCATCAATGATGATCTTCTGTCGATAGAAACCAACCCCCAAGATGCCGATAATTGGAGCAGACGTAATTTCCCCAATCTTGTGACCAGTAAGTTCAGGCCCATCAAATTACCGGCCAAGGGGTTGGTCAATAAGTACCAGGGTCATGATTTGGTGTTGAATTTTCCAGAGGAGGAACAGAAGGAAGAAGAAGTGGATAAAAAGAGAAAGGCGCCCGAAACAGCCTCAAAAAAGAAGGTGAAGAAAGAATAATCGTCTACAGAAGAATATAGCCTTAAAACAGGTCAAACTCATCATACTTTTTTTTAGACAATTCTAGAGAATTCAAGAATTGAAAACAATAAGGTATATCATGATGAAAAAATGTCAGCATCTGGCCCACAAAAGATCGAATGCTTACAAGAACACTGTGTTGAAACTTTAGTCCTCTCTACATCTGTGTAGCTCGAATGCTGGGCTATCTATATTAACCAATATGCCAAACTATTACTACACAAAGTATCAAAGTGAACTTTATATCAACAACATCATCAACAATATCAAGGCTTGAACGAATTTTTACGCTCTCTTCTTGAAAGCGACTCCAACACCTTTGTATCTAGAAACATTTCAAATATAAACTTTCTCTTGTGAAATTTAAAATTTCCCCGATCAATGGTCCGTACCACGTCCAAAAACAAACTGGTGCTTTCAAATACCTCTGGAGTATTTTTCTTGATTTGTATTAATTCCTTATGAGCCTTACGTTCGATCTTACCCAATACCGAATTGAGTAAATGGATCTGCTTAATGACCCGATCAAAGATTTGCTGGTTATTCAAAGTCAAATAATCATGGTCATCATTTTCAAGCTCATCGAGACTGGAGCTCGATGCGTTTTGGGACCAAAACGAATTGCCAGTGTAAAATACCAGCTGGCGGCCCTGTTCCTGAGCCCGAGGCCATATGTTCCTATCCCGGTATGGGTTAGAAACTTCAACATTGAAAATATTACTGATATCCGTCCGAGGGTAAGTCAAACTCTTGCTGTTATCGTAATGATCACATACGCTGACCCAATCGAGCTCATCTAAAATCTCTATTCCTTCAATTGTGGTACTGATCATTCCAATCACATAGAAACAAAGTCCTCGGATTTGCCAGATCGAACATGTTTGGAAAAGGTCGAGAATCGTAACTATAATCGACTTGCTTAATGTGACACTGTACATAGGATCCAAAAGCTGGACTCCATAAGTCCCCAGGGCAATATTGCCAATGATCCAAAGGTTTTGCTTGAGGGTATTGATCAAGTAAACATGGCTACTATCCTGGCTATCAAGATCCAAAAACCCATCTTGAGTCTTCAACTGGTTTGAAATTACTTCCACTTCATGCACAAGCTGGTCTAAGTAATTTCGCTGCTTGAAATTGGTGAAATATTGAAGACCTTCCTCCGTAGAAAGAAGATACTTGAAGAAATCGAGAGATGCGAATGACTCGGCCACCGGGGCCAGTGCTTTATGAGGATATTTTGAGTTCACTAATCCATCGGAAAAAGCACCCTTTTCTCCCGTAAACACCCCTCCTATGAACGGATAAAAGCTGCGTTGGATTAGACCTTCAATTTTATTCAAGTAAGAAAAGTCATTCAACAGTATCCACTTGTTGAACTCGGCATCAATAAACCCATTGTCTTCTAAATACTTGAAACCTTTTGGTTTGGTCAAGAAATGGATTAAAAGAGCTTCACCCCCCTTAACTTTGGAAAGAACATGAATTGAAGGACTCAAATCGATCAAGTAGTCCAATTCATCATAATTACTTGATTTATAGTACTCCGTCAAGAGCTTCACCAGTACTTTGACAATCTCCTTGTTACTATTGTACAAATTATTGACTAGGGATTTGATAACAAAGATTTGGCATTCTTTTTCTTTGATCAACCGGGGCAACAACTCTTGCACGATGAAAAGCTTTATTTTAGCATTGGATACTTTTAAACTCTTGAGAAGAATGATCCGAAACTGAGAATCCAAAGTAAAGTCGACGTTTTTGAATAATGTCAAGATGAAGAGGTTATTGTCATCGCTATCGATACTTGTGTCTATGATATTCTGGATGATATTAAAGAATTGCCAGTGTTCCAACATGGCAAGGCCAGCACTTGATCCACTGAATTTGCCAATAAACCTAATGTAGCCATAACTAATGGTACTCTCCAATCTTTTCTTGGATAAAATGGGTTCTTTGGCTGATATTCCACTATAAGGGTCAATTTGAGCTAGGATTTCGGTTATTTGAGGAAGAATTTTGTTAACACTAAGGTACTTGACCCCAGAATCAAGACTCAAGAATAATTCGATGAGATGGCACCCGATGTTAACAAATTTGGAAGAATTTTTCATGGATATAGGAATGTTACAGAACCGGAATTTGAAGGGCCGGTAAAAAGACATCAATCGCTTGAAAAACTTGGGATTTTTCTCCAACACTTCATCAAACCTTTTGGGATTGGTGAGTGGACCCTGTATAAGATTTAAGAGTAATGGCCAGTTCCAATCTTCGAATTCCTTCACCGTAAGGATCTTTGTATTTGTAATCAACGATTTGAACTCGTTATCGTCCACATTGTACCTAGCAGAGATATTAATTTTTCTCAAGTGAACTTTGAGGGAGGAATTATAATTTTTTGTGGGAACAAACTTATGTCTTGTGGATTTGTCTATTTCGAATGAAGACTGAAGAGAGGTGTTGGAAAACATGAGGTGTTTTTCGATTAATTCAGCAGGCAAAAGATTGGTACACATGGAATTCAAATGGGTGACAAGGGAAGTTGCCTTGGATGTGATGGCACGATTGGTATCTTGATCGATAATATCTACCAACAATTCAAAAATGCCATTTTTCACTAGTATAAGGGTTAGTAATCCCCGGTAATGATTTACAATGTCTTGGTGAGATGCTTCGGAATCGTTTGTGCGGTAATTGAAGATGGACTCGGAAGAATCCAAGTCCAAATACGAATTAAACACACGGATAACGTCACCAATATTACTTTTGGGGAGCCACGGTAAGCTTTTGATTCTCAAAATATCAAATAAGATATCAAGGATGTACTCTCTGACCAAATTATTATTCTTGCGAAGATTGGATATTAAATCGCGAAGCATACGGAAATTATATACCGAAAAGGCCATGAGTCCATTGAAATTTTTAAGTAAGATGGTGATTAGGAATGATGATTGCTGTAGTTTTTGGATGGTGAATTTATTTGTTTCCTTTGGTTCATCCTTAACCAGGTCTTGTTCGCTAAGGGTTGAAAAAATGGAGATTATGGAGATCAAATCGTAACCATTGCGAAGAAGGTGTCTTGAGCGTTCAAAGTCAAGGAGCTTGAAGAGAACAAACAAACAGTTGGAGGACATTTCGATCGAGCCATCGATGATGGTATTGATGATGATTTTGAAGCCTCCGCTATGGAAGATCAATTCTGGTTTCAACAAAGACACTTCGCAGATGGTTTCGATGCAAATGGTTTTGAAACTATCGGGGATCTGGGTGACTGGAGGCTCAGGATGGCCGGAGTAGGAGCCGATTCCGTTGAAGCCATCTATGGGGTCCATGATCTCGTTGTTGCTCTCGATCAAGGCGATCAAGGATTTGATGACTCCGATGGATAGGTAGTCGGCACCATTCTCGATGGTCAAAAACTCGCGGATCAACTTGAGAGCCTGCTCCTTTTCCACGAGGGACGAGCGAGTGGTGGACATGGTGATGATGATGTAGATGAGGACTTTGAATTGCACCAATACCGTCAAGGACTCGTAGTTGGAGATGATGTAGCGAAGCACGCGGTACCCCACACTGCGGACCTCGCTGACTCTATGTTGGAACATAAACTGGATCTTGTTCAAGAGGTTTTTCACAAGAATCTCGTTCTTGAGGTGAGGGTACTGTTGGAACAACTGCACAAGGCCATTGCCCTTGGCGACGATCTGGTAAGCGTCCATATCCTTGGCGGAGCTAAAGTTGGCAAGCAAGTCGCTAAGGAGCCAGGTGGGGCTCTCCAAGTTGATGGATGTTTCTGAACGGTTGCTGACCCGGCGAACACTGGAAAACGGGCTGTAGGGACCAGAGTTGGGTATGGGAGTGGAAGCCTGCGCCATTGGCAAGGTTTCTGGCAGCGGCAGCGGCGCCCGGCGGGAGTTCTCGAGGTACGAGGTGGTGGCGCTGCGCATTCTTCGTATGCTGTTGGAGATCTCGTCCCGGTGGGTGTTCAACTGGTGATGTTGGGAGTGGCGATGGCTGGTTTTGGCCCTTCGTACGGAGTGGGCCGAGTACGAGCGGTGGGGCGAGGACCCGGGCGCCGGCTCGTTTGGTATCGTGGTGTCGCTGCTGGAATCGTCGTCAGATATGGCCGTCAGGGCGCCGTTGGTGGTGGAGGTGATGTTGTTGTTGCGGAGGGCGTCTATGGACTGGATATTTAGTGAGTCGAGCGACGTGACGGTGGCGCTGCGTTCACGGCCGTCCTTCTGGAGAAATGGGTTGGCGGTAGCGCCTATCGTGGTGGCCACTGGCGACGACAGCTGGGCCTTCTGGATGTTGATGGCCAGGGTTGTGAATGGTGATAAGGTGGAGGCATGGAGTGGGGGCTTCGGCAGGGCGGTACGGAGGAGCCGCAAGGGCGTGGCGGCTCCCGAGGCCACGGAGGCGTTCGTGGGGGCACGCTCTAGGTCTAGAGGCGCCTCTGGGGGGGCATTGGCCGGGGGGTTCATTGGAGTAGGTTTTATAAGTAGGGTAGGTGATGATACTGGGGGAGCGTGGCCTGGGTGCAGGAGTTGCAAAAGACACTGGAGAATTTGCACCCAAGTGGGACATACACAAAAAGCTCTTCGTGCCTACTGATCAATACTTACAAAGCAGAATGCATAAAAGCCTGGGGCAGGAGATGGGCCTAGGAATATCTGGAGATAGTTATGATGA
>JAKTXG010000148.1:0-20471 GCA_030561385.1 Suhomyces bribrorum | reverse complement strand
GCAGGTATTCATGAAGATGGGTCTGTTCCCATCTATCTCCACACTTGGATACGCCGCCGCATAAGAGTGGGTAAAAATTCTACCGTCATATATCTCATGGATCAAAAAGATCTATTTTATATCTATTTTTGCATTTTGTGGAGCATCTATTTGTTGCCTATACGAGTTACGAGTCTTTTTGTGAATGAACAGTTTATAGACCATATATAATGAATACTATTCTTGTATAACGATCTAGAATTTATAACCATTTAGTTAAAAGCACAACACTTGGTTTTAGGAAAGGAGTTGCAAATTGCCAAATCGAACTTCGCAATGGCTGCGAAATTTTTCACTAATTTCTACAAAGAAAGTTCATGCTTCTGTTCGGGAAACCGTTTTTCGGCAATTCGAACTACTGGTGATTGAAATGAAGATTTGTTTATTAATCTATGTACGTATGATGAAAGTATCACATGAGGTTGTTGCCAATACTAATCAATAGTTTGTGCTTTTTAATGAGAAAGGAGTTTTATTCGGGAACAACACGATGTTAGTATTCAATAACCCCCATAAGAACGATAATCCCTTGGTTCGGACTCCATATAATATGAGCTTCCTTGAGACTCATTGGCATTTTGGTCACTCTGCGTATTCTCAGTAGACTTACTACCATTATTACGGCGTAATTTAAATGAGTCATCAGCATCAGTCAGAGTATACTTCTCCTCGCCCAGAGCGACATTGACATATGGGGTACCATACATTGGAGTGGAACCATATTCGTGTCCCTTCATAGCAGTGTTACCTAATGCAGCCAATTCCACATCATCCTTATGACGACCTACGTTTGGATCATCCATTCTTGGTATGAAAGATCCTCTATCGTCCTTCATCGGCTTGTATCTTGTATCTGGATTGCTGAATATCAACGCCACAATACAAGTCACAATCGTAAATATTAACAAGAATAATGCAAACACAGCATTCAACACAAAATAAACCACTGCCATAACCGAAGCTACTACATGTGGCTGCTTGAAAATATATGAAAAGAACATATAGAATAAAGCGTTAATTGTGTTGATAACACCGATGGTGATATTGAATGCGTTTGTTCTTCTATCCATGAATGGAGTTATGAAACAAAGGGCAACAAGATAAATCAATTCGATGGCAAAAATAATTACCGACTGGACTTTACCATGACGTTGTAGAACTGCAACAAACAAGGACTTCAACAAGATATAGATAAAGCCCACCAACATAAAATAGTAACAATCGGCTCTGAACTGAACATAAATAAAACCAAACTTGTTAAGGAATGAGCCGTCGCTAAAAAGCAAATATGCTGGATTTTTAAATTTACCAATAGACTCTCTTCCCTTTAAAAACACTCTGATCGCAGCCTGGACCAACAAAACAAATGCAATTCCAAACAAGAAAGCTGCAACCACCACTGTACCTGCTGAATCTCTCTCATAAAACTGCCAAAGACACATCACCACGATTTGAGGAAATGCCAACAAAATCAATCTGTATAAAGAACCCTTTATAATCTGAGACCATTGCTTTCTGTACATAATGAATTTACCTTCTTTCATCCATTTGGCACGAATCAAAATCTCTACCAATCCCTTGAATAAAATCAAACTGACCACCACCACAAATGCAAAGAATAATAGGAAAATTGTGGTGGTCATAAACAAGTTTGTGATTTCAATTCCCGCCAAGTAAGCCACTCTTTGAATACCTCTTAAAACCAACACCTTGGTACCTAAATCTTGGTCTTTTTCATTGTTACTGTACAAGGTCGAATTTAATTTATCAGCATAAATGAAGTTGTTGGAATCGAGGGAGGCTCTCTTGCCTAAGTTGTAGCGGAATTGAGAAACCGATGGATAAAGGTCACTGACATAATCGAAAGATCTCTTTATCTTCTTTTGAACGGAGACTGATAAATATTGTGAGTCTAGGACATTGGTGGAGGTTCCACCAGTGGACTGAACATACCAATTAGCAATGTCTTGTATAAATCCCACTTTAACAATCCCAAGAGACCACACGAAATTCTGGGCCCATGCAGCAGCAATAGGAGGAACCATTGCTACGGCCATCATTGAAGATATTGCTAAAGATTGGAAATAAATGAACAACGACATGGAATTGGATGCAATATGTGCAGCAGTATTGGAATGTCCAATCACTGAAACAACTCCAGAAGTGATAACCCCTAAACCGGAAATGGCAGCAATGGGCCAGGCAGCATATTTCGTTTGGACAGTTTTACCATTAGTCAAAACTGTTTCAACACAAGCAACCGCCTCCTGGGTATCATCGACAATAAAAACGATTCTTGCTCTTGCATCCAAATCAGGGATGGTGAAAGCGACACCGGGAATATGGGAGGTAATAGACTCACCCAAATGGTAGTTTGAATTCAACACAACTCTCCCGGTACTTATAGGACAAATGGCAGGGAATCCCAAGTCACAAAGAGATATTTTTCTTGTGAAGGCATTAATGCCATAAACGATCAAGGTGACTTGAGCGGTGACGTTCTTATCAAAATTGGAAAAGGCAGTGACATCAAAATAGACGGTATGGTTATCAGGGAAATATTGGACGTCAAAATGGGAAGCTGAAAATTGGGAGTTATCCATACAAGTCAATAACGCCGATGATTTGATGTATTTTGTTGCTGAAACGGTTTGGAAAACGGATAGCATAAATGCTATCAATACGGTGAGAATCCTCATATTAGAACAGATAAAACCACTGGGGTGTAATGGGGATCCAGAGGTTCAAGGTTGTTCAAAAGTGATTGCACGGATGAAACTTGGGTTCAATTTAGCTCAAAAAAAATTGTCTTGACGGTGAAACGCTGATCCAAGACCCTTATCAAGACCCTGTCAAACAAATAGGATAGAGATAATAAAGGGCAGGTAGTAATGATACACTGGAGAAGGATGTTACGGAACCGGTGGCACGCTTTGTTCTGCTATGGAACTTTCCGTTACGTTAAAAGAGCCGATGAGCAATAGTAAATAATTGGTTCTGAAGTTTCTAATTCCGGCTATGTCATATTCACATTATAGTTGCCATACATTGACCAAACAAGGCAAAACCTCCCATTTTTTTCCCATGGCAATCCAGCATCTGGCGCTGCAGGAATGGGCTTGGCTGTGTCTACGCTTAACTATATACATTACTATGGCTCCACTGATGGTGTGGGTTGACGTTTAATTATGGAGGGGGGGAGTGCCAAACTAGGTAAAGAGGTTAAACGAGACCTCACTGATAATAGCGCCGCGTGCAAGAACGTTTGATTTACGACATTAAGGTTGATATTCCGGATCAACCGAGTGGCACGGGACGCCTCTTCACGTGCGATGAGTACCATAGCGAGCCCAGATCCTCTTTTAAGCCTCAATCAGCTGCCTGCGTAGCGTAATGGTTAACGCGTTTGACTTCTAATCAAAAGATTGCGGGTTCGACTCCCGCCGTGGGTTTATTTTTGGGTATTAGTTAAGCCCTCAGTATCTTTTTCTTTTTGGATATTCAATTATAATTACATTTTATCTACTAGCCTTAACACCTTTGACGATCTAATCTTTTGAGATTTTCTTAAAATTTGCTGTGAAAGTTGTGTTCGTGGTGTAGACCCTGAGCTGGAAAACCTTTACATTTCGTATGTTTTTTGCAATTTTGTTAACTTACCAGTTGTAAATCCAGAATAATCCATATAATCTAAAAAAATCGTTAATGTATTAAATGATTCTGGAGACTTTGCTTCTAACACCCCCCATTTTTGCTAATTTCTACGGTATTGTTGGATAGAATTCTTAACTACAATGAGCCTATAAATTCGTGAACCATCTAGATCGGCTGTAATGGAAATTCCCAGGTCAACATGATTTCTCGAAAGTTTAGCTTATAAAGATGTAGTTATGTCCAGATCAGGGTAATAGCATCCACTTTATCGGTTTTTTAATTGAAATAAGATCTGCCTAGTGATTAGTAGGTTTTCATTTTTATAAATTTAATTGAATATATGCTATTGTATATGTTATTATTTTACCCAAGAACAATATATCTAGACCTGGCTTGGGATATTTATGTACATTCATATAATATATTTGCCGGTGTTCTATGAGGTCGTTCAAAAAAAGCAAATTAGATTTTCGAGTTTCAATAATTTTACTAAATAAACTTATACTTACAATCGTCAGCCTTTTGATTCTTCATATGTTGGTTGAACTTTTCAAATTTGTATAGGCAATAGATATCAAGGAAACGTCTATTTCGGACTCTAAAATCTTTTTCGAAGATTTTGTTTAACGCATCTTCGAGTCTACTCAGTTAAGCCAATTCAGTTCATTCATTTCACTGCCACCTTTGACACATTTGCGACACCGCCGTTGAAATACGACAACGTCAAATGTCACTAGTCAGGAATGCGATAAATTGCAAATTATTCACTATTCTGGTTCGTGGTCAGTATGCACCTCTTTCTATCTCTCAAACAGTCTTCCGTTGATATCCGGCTTCTATGGGGCTCGGTGTTTCTTAGGATGGCCAGTTATGGTGTCACCAACCAAGTATTGACTCTTTACTTGGAATCACTCAAGATCTCGCCCGATAAGATCGGGTATTTCATGACTTTGACCTTGATCGGAGATGCGTTCATATCGTCTTTCTTGACCTGGAATGCCGATCGAATTGGCCGTAGGGTGGTGTTGATGCTCGGTACCGTCATGATGTTTTGCTCCGGGCTTGTATTCGCCCTGTGCTCCAACTATTTCGTGTTATTGGCAGCGGCTATTCTTGGGGTCATCTCTCCATCTGGTGATGAAACCGGCCCGTTTAAGTCTGTCGAAGAGGCGGTTATCGCCCACTTGACGCCTCCCAACCACATGCCCGAAGTCTTTGCTTTCCATGGTCTCTTTGCAACTATGGGGGCAGCATTGGGGTCTTTGGTGTGTGGATTTTTGATTGATTTCTTAAATTTGAATCGGGGACTTTCTTTGGAAAAATGCTACCGGATTGTCTTCTTGGTATATTCTTTGTTTGCAGTGGTGAAGCTGGTTTTGATGATGTTTCTTTCCAAGAAAACAGAGATCACCATCAACGATCATCAACCAGAACTGGTGGCGGATGAGGCTTCACCATTATTGAAAAACAACACTTTTTCAGATACTACAAGACACTATTTGCCCCGTTTGTTGGCGATCTTTATGCTCGACTCCTTGGGATACGGGTTTATGCCTTCTGCTTGGGTGGTTTATTACCTTAAAAAGACATTTGCAGTCACTGCCACGGGGTTGGGAATACTTTACTTCTTTGCCAACAGTGTCAACTCGATTTCTTCTTTGCCTTCTGCATACTTGGCCAAAGTTCTTGGTCCTGTAAAGGCCATTTTGATTACCCAGGCTCCGTCTGGACTCTTTTTGGCATCAGTTGCATTCACAAATAGTCTTCCGCTAGTGGTGGTTTTGCTATTATTGTATTATACCACCACTGCAATGGACGTTGTTCCTAGGCAGGTTCTACTTGCCTCCATCATGTCCAAAAATGACCTTACAAAAGTCTTGGGTCTTGTGAATATTGGCAAAACGTTTGCCCGGTGCATTGGCCCGCTATTCACCGGGAGATTGGCCACTCATTCCGTTTTGTATTTGGGGTTCATCATCAACGGAGGGTGTGTTTTATTGGCTGATTTGATCTTGGCCACAAGCTTCTTACATTTGGATGGTGATATCTTGAGAAAACAAACAATACAACAGAACATTGAATAGACCACTCCACCGTCCGATTCCACTACAACCAGGCTACATCCAACTGTCATTGGTCATTTATTATACAATGCAAGGTCCATACATGTAGTTCTAAACTATTAGTTCATTACGTCAAGTAATATTGAAAGGCACAGCCATCTTCAGGAATTGAATAGCCAGGTTGTGTGCAAGTATAAATTATCAACAATCTTATGTCTGGCAGGCCCATTAACACACAATGGCTCAGAAAAGCATATCCAAAGTACAACAAACACACATTGCCGCCAAACATGCCATCAAACAGTCGTCATTACCACTGCTTCTATTTTGTTGAACATACATGGGCTGCTGTTGGTAACCTCCTCCACCATATCCTTGTTGCGGATACCCTTGTTGTGGATATCCCTGCTGAGGGTAACCTCCTCCACCATATCCTTGTTGTGGGTATCCTTGCTGAGGACCATATCCTTGTTGGGGATAACCTTGATGGCCGCCAAACCCTCTCGATTGATCTTGGGGACTATATGAAGGTTGTGCTTGAGGAACGTATCCCAGATTCTGTTCCTTGGGTGGAGCGTTTGAGGGTGGAGCGTGATCCTCTTGTGACTTTGACCAACTTGGTGGTGCTCCGGTGGGCGGGTTATAGTCAGACATTACTGGTGAACAATGATTCTATGACTTGCATTATAATTACCTTATATATAATTAAAGGGTGTGCCGGTCGTGCGCCTCTCCGATCCTATTGGGTCATCTTTGGGGCTAATCATGGGCCGCAGTCTCCGAAACTGGCACGGATACGGCAAGATCTGTTCTGGCTTTAGGATGGTAGCCGAGGTTGAAGAATTTGTGCTTGAACTGTTCAATTGGGGCCGCCGGTCGGTGTTAGATGGTGGAGGTGAAAACGGCCTCTCGGCATATCTCGGATGGCCAAGGTCTTGGCTGCGACCAATAGAGTCTCAGTGATCTCAGTGGTGATAGTTAAAGAGAAAGGGATCATGTGATGACATCATCGTGGAAATATCAACCATATACTTTGTAACTCGGCAATTGGCGTGGATACGTGACATGATTTGTCTCACAAGAAGTGCGTCAGTAGTCGGTGTGAGTAGGTGCTCTCCCGGGTGATTGCGGGTATCCAATCAACATTAGAAGGAGTGTAAAAAGCCCAGTCGGAGGACTGTGGCCCCAGCGAAAGCAACTGAGTAAATTACGAGTCATTATTGGAAATAGAAGAATGATTTAGCTGAATATGAACATTTAGTCTACTGGAAAAAGCTCAAACATTAGACTACTACAATCTGTGAGTGTATATTACTGTAGCATAAATCTTCGAGTTCTTAATTGGCCCCAAAAAGCACCAAAGACGATGCCATTTTCGATGCCTGTGTCTCACTATAATTTGGGACTGCAAAACTCCGAAATTCCGGCGAATAGTCACCAGTGGCCTCAAATTTACACCATACATGTTTCAAGTACACTACCATCTTTACACTACTGCTCTATAACCGGTAACTTCCAGCCCTACAATATGCTATTCTCAACATATACTGGGTGGGCCGCACGGATATACGCACCTTATGTGAGTGGCTTTGATGCGCAAATCTCCTTGCAGAATGTTGCATATAAATAGCTGCAAAACGGTGCCGTGTGACAATAGCTGCAAAAATCAAAAATTCAAGGGATGTACAATACTACAGCCAACGATGAAACCCATTATGGAACTGGAATTATGGTCGAAACTTGACAGAGATTGGATTACAAAAATCGCCGGGCCACCTCACATCAAGGCTCTGTCCAAATGAAACTACAACTGTCAATCCTAGCCATACTATTATTCATACTTCTAAAGGTCCATATTAGCTATAGATTGATGATAATTATATGTTCGTCAAGTCGTTTGCTATTGTATCCCACCAGGGGCTAATAAGTGTATTTGAAGGTAGGGTTTCTGTCACCAGCAAGTATTTGGTCTCTTTCATCCATAGCCTCGAATTTCTGCTTGTAAGTATCTGTTTGTTTGATACGGTTGAGTCTGTGAAGAGTAAAGAAGTAGCCAAAAGCACAAAGAATACTGAAACAAATAGACGAGATACAGGTACTTAAACCTGGTCTGTAAAGTGGAGCATCCTTGGCCAAGAAGATAAATGTAGAAATGATACCACCAATATTACCAAAACCAACTTGCCAAGCAGTACCCACACTTTTTCTGATACTGCTACCGAAGTTCAATGCTCCCCAACAAACCACAACAGGCAAGGCTGAGTATACTCCTGAGGCTGTAAGAAAACAACCCCCGTACCTTACCTTCGGGTGTTCGTGTCCACCAAAAACCATAGCCAATCCTGCTATTGCCACAACACAAGCAAACAAAAAGAAAGGTAACCTTTTACCTGTTCTATCTGAGGCAAAAGCCACAATATTCATCATACCGAAAGCAGCAAGCCAAGGGTAAACCGAATGCTGATTAGCAGCAACTGCGGTGTATCCCATTTCTTTGATGATGGTTGCAGCGAAGAAAGCGTAACCATAAGCAGGAATAATCAATCCAAAGTAGACTAAGGCAGGAAGCCAGATTAAAATATCCTTGAAACAAACAAGAACATCCTTGACGGTATTTTTGATCTCATAGGCATTATTAATCCCACTGTAAATTTCCAACTTCCTTTTCAAAAATTGCCTTTCATTTTGTTTCAAGAAACGAGCCTGTTCAGGGAAATCAGCAATAGTGAAGAAAAGAATAATTGCACAGCCGACAGTGACAATACCTTCAACAACAAAAATCCATTGCCATGCACTAAGACCGTGCACACCATCGATTTCATGGATCTTATAAGCAATAGCACCCGAAGAAGCACCAGCCAAAGCAGTCACGGAATAAAAGGCGGAAAATCTTCTTTGAGATTCCTCTTTATTGTAATAACTTGCCAATAAATAGAAAATGGATGGAAATGTACCACTTTCAGTGAAACCAATCAAAAATCTGCACACAACCAAACCACCAAAGCTCTTGGTAAATCCCATACCAATGGAAATAGCCCCAAATGCAAGAATACATCCCGACAACCAAACGTGAGGTTTCACGAATCTAATGATATAATTAGAAAACACCTCAAAAAACACATAGGGAACAAAAAATACCGTCAATGCAATGTTATACTGATCACCAGTCAAATGAAGATCTTCTGCCAAACCATAAAGTTTTGCATTAGAAATATTGACTCTATCCAAAAACGAAAGAAAATAAAGCAAACAGAATGGAGGAATCACGAAGAAATCGATTTTCCACATCAACTTTTTATGGTCCACCCCTAAGTCCTGAGCCAACTGTTCTAATTGTTCATCTTGAGATAATGATCTAAGATCATCAGAAATAACCGAGTCTTCTTTGGACATTATGTAATTACCAGTTTAACAGACTTTGCAAATTTCAAAGGACGAAATCAGCTTATTTATATATCTCCAACATAGGCGACTAAGTGACTAATCATATCGGGATTACCCGATTGTCTTTTAGAGCTCCGGTATAGGCATTGGTCTGAAAATTCAGGCCCGGTGACTAAGTAATGTTTCGAGCCCTGGCAACACCCCGCATCAATTCCACGTCTGATTATCACTCCGGTTTCAGCGGATATCTTCATTTGCGGCAATCTAATAATTCTATTGGCTGAGCCAGTAAGGCTCTGCATGTCTGAACCCTGTTGGAGGCGGCTGTAAGGGGGGTGTTAAAGGCCCCGGCAAAATTTAGGGCCGGCTTTAACAACAAGCTCCACCGTAGTAGATTCATTATGCCCATCTACACCATGCCACATCATGGTTCTCATTGGAGGGGGGCCAATAAACGTCAAAAAACGCCAAAGATATATGATTGGCTGGATAGGCAGGTGTGAACAACCCCGCTGCAGAACTTGACACATACGGAAGTATGTCCCTAGACACTTTGACGTGAACCCCAGACTTTGGCGACAAATCACGTGAGAAGGTCGCATTTGAGAACACAGGCTTCGTGCTGTAGAATACGCATGGAGCGGTCCAGGTTTTACATTTCCTAATTGGGCGCATTTGGGTAAAATATCGATAAAAACTCTCGGGTATATGCAGGAGGCACAGATGTGATCTGGCTGTAGCTGGAGAATTGTCAGTGAAATACCGGCCTAGATCCAGGATTCAGCAGGTATAACAGCGGTTCCCCAGATTAGAGAGCAGTTGTGATACTCCTACCACTTTTCGTGCTTGATTTGAGCCACTTTTGGCGTCCCTGTAGTTCTTTTAAGTGTTTTCTCCTTACATTCATATATAACCTGGTGAAAACACCCCCAAAACACTTTTAGAGCTCTATTTCAGCTCCAATTATACTTTCGGCACCTTAACACTACATAAAGCCCATTTCCTGCCATCCAATGCCCCCATAAACACCTACACACCAGGCACCGCCGAAGGGGCACATAGTCACGTGATTAAACTCAGGGCGCCAGCCCTAACGATTTGGCCCAATTAGGAAGGCGTGCTCATATGTCCGCTACATTAGCTGAAAAATTCAAAACTCTCAGCACGGATAGTCCGGGTAACCCCACTCTGCGCGACTGCTGAAAATTTTAACCTCTACCATCTACACCGGCTCAGTTAGTTAGTGAACCGATTTATTCTACTTTTTTTCATAGTCGTAATCAAATCAAGCAAACATGTCTGACGTTGAAGAACAATACGTTGAAGAACAACCAGTTGTCCAAGAAGAATTACAATTAGTTGAATTGGCTACTGCCATCCCAGCTGATGTCCAAGCTGCTCAACAAGAAGTCAAGTTGTTCAACAAGTGGTCTTTCGAAGACGTTGAAGTCAAGGATGTCTCCTTAGTTGACTACATTCAAATCAGACAACCAGTTTTCGTTTCCCACACTGCTGGTAGATACGCTGCCAAGAGATTCAGAAAGGCTCAATGTCCAATCATTGAAAGATTGACCAACTCCTTGATGATGAACGGTAGAAACAACGGTAAGAAGTTGAAGGCTGTCAGAATCGTCAAGCACGCTTTGGAAATCATCAACGTTTTGACCGAATCCAACCCTGTCCAAGTTGTTGTTGACGCTATTGTCAACTCTGGTGCCAGAGAAGACTCCACCAGAATCGGTTCTTCCGGTACTGTCAGAAGACAAGCCGTCGATGTTTCTCCATTGAGAAGAGTCAACCAATCCGTCTCTTTGTTGACCATTGGTGCCAGAGAAGCTGCCTTCAGAAACGTCAAGACCATTGCTGAATGTTTGGCCGAAGAATTGATCAACGCTGCCAAGGGTTCTTCTACCTCTTACGCCATCAAGAAGAAGGATGAATTAGAAAGAGTTGCCAAGTCTAACCGTTAAGATGTCTATAATTCATGGGTTTGTGTATTTTTATCTTTCATCTTTTATAAAATCACACATTAATGTATAAAAGAACTATTAGTAAAATGTAGCTAGATTGGGAGAGACTTTGGTGGATCTTATGTTGAATCTCGATCCCTTTACAGATTTTACACTGCACAAGTCCTTTGATCTGTATAAATATTTTATTTAATTTTACAATTATTGAAACAACTACAACCACCTCAATTATGGCCAGGGATTAAAAATATTCATAATATTTATGGTGATATTTAAGAATATTACTGCTTATGCTCATAATAATTTGACTTAAACTGCACCTGCAAATTAGCCTCTGGAACAATTCGAATTTTTCTGGGTTTTTTTTTTAAATATACTTTCGGATATCAAAATGGTAAGCCCTATAAAAAAAGGTAATTATCATTTCTATATTGGTCCGATATTACCTGAAAAAAAAAAAAGCTAAATTTACTTGATTAAACATGAGGACATTATTGACATTATTGACATTATTTTATAGTTTAAGTAAATTCGACCAAGCTATTTTTGTCTGGCGAATACAACACTGAAAATATCTTACACCTCATTTAGACAAAAACTATTCATATAAACAACAAAAGAATTAATTAGATAATTAGGTAAGTAAGTAAGCACATAAACAACTATGAATTCATTATGTTAGTTGTAGTTATTATAAAAATGTCCCTTGTATCGGCTCTTAACGATGTTTTATTGTTGCTTTGTAATATACTACGTAATCACAATATTTAAAGCTAGGAATTCTCCCTATTGTTAATTGTTAGTTGTTACAGCCATCCATATTGTATATTTTAGTCCCTTTGAGGAACTCTATGCTTTTTACTGTACATTAGATATCATCTGGCTATGCAGAAAATTGTATATGGTCTAAAAACTAAATATAACTTTTAAGATAATGATTATATATATATATATATATATATATGCTAGGGTAATGATATGGTTTATCCATTGCATTGAATGGGTACAACTTCAAGAAATAGTTGATTTGAAAACCATATCACTTTTAATTCCTCATAATGAAAACTGTGATGTTTTCTCCGGAAAACGCTTAAATACACTTGCCGATGATTTCCATGGCACGAGAATCTCCCTGAGATAATTCCTTCTCTCCCAAAGCATCAGCCAAACATTCCCAAGGGTCTCTGGTTCCACCCCATTTCAAGATATTGTCTCTATACTTTGTTCCGGCCTTTCTACTCCAAGGATCTTCGGCAAATAAATCATCCCAAACCCTTGCAGCAATAGCTCTATCCAACAAATATGAATAGTACACAGCTCCATATGAGAAAAGATGAGGAAACTTACCATGCCAGGTGGACTCCTTATCGGCAAAGACTTCCAATTTTGATTCCAAATCATGATAGACTTTGGTAGAGCTGTAATTGGGATTTCCCTGTTCAAGAGCGTGCACCAAGTCTTCATTATGAAGGGCTTGGTCGAGCATGGCCATTTTTGATTGCATGTAAGTCTCACAGTTATCTAAAACAACTCGTTGTTGTTGATGAGCTGCCAACAACTCCTTGCTTAGCTTGGCACCAGTTTGAAAATGTCTACCTATCTCACAAATCACACGAGGATCTTTACTGAACGACTCCATCAATACAGAAGGCAATTCAACAAAATCAGTTGCACAACGTGTTCCTGACAAATTATGGAGCTCTGTTCTCCCCAACATCGAGTGCATAGCATGGCCCATTTCATGGAACACTGTATCGACTTGGTCCAAGGTCAAAAGAGTGGCTTCGTTGGCTTCGATGCCGGCAAACCTCCCGATGGATTCATTTGCTTTTTGGAAGTTACATACAAGTGAAATCACCGGTAATTGGTAATCCTCGTCCAACTGGACCCTTTTTTCCATTTCGTTTCTGTCTTCAGTATTGATGTTTTCGTTTAATCTTCTCAGACACACAATAGTGAAATGAGAAGGTAATACTTTGGGCAGCCAGAAATCAAGGTAGAGGTAACCCAATTTTTTATTGTTGCCCACGTCAAACACGTTGATTTTGCGGACTTGATTTGCATCCCATGTTTCACCCTTAAGAGTTTGCTCCGGTACAAACTTGACATTGTAAAGCGAGGTAAATAAACGGCTGAGTCCCGAAACGATGGTTCCAATAGAAAAGTATGGCGTTATAGGTTCGGGAACGGAGGACTTTTTATCCTTTTGCATTTTATCCAATAAATAATCGCGATCCCAAGGATTGACGGAGGAAAGGGCAGACTTGGAATCTGAGGAGGCTTCCTTATATTTTTGGAGGTTTTGAATCTCTTGTAAGACACCTTTTTGTTTGAGGGCCGTTTGTAGACCCGAAAGAAAAGAATTGACATTTTGGGGCGTCTTGGCCATTTTATGTTCTAATTGGTAGTGGGCAAACGACAGGTATCCTAACATTTTTGCTAGGTAAGCCCGGTACTTCAAGAAGTTATTGAGGGTATTAATTTGTTCATCAGATGAGTTGTGCAAGGCGATCCAGATTTTCTTTCTGGCCGATTCTGAAGGGCAGGTGGTGAGGATGGTATAGGGGATATGGCCTGCCAAGGGGACTTGGATCGAGGCACTTTTAGAATTACCGTATTTGCTCTGATACGCTTGGATCTCGGCCTGGAGACCGGGGCTCAACAATGCAAACTCTTGGGGATTGAGTTCGGCCCAGTAAGACTTTAGGTTGTGGAGTTCGTTGTTGAAATGGGATCCCAACAAGGATATTTCTTGGGTTATGGATACAAATTTGTCTCTGGTATGAGGATCCATGTGGATACCAGAACGTTCAAAATCCTGTTTTAAATATTCACCCACTTGGATCTCTTCCTCTGACAAATGGGATGTGATGTCTGGGTCATCCAAAATGTCTCGAAGGTGTTGATAAAGCTCGACATTGGTATTCAATTGGTTCATATACTCAAACATGATTTCATGTGTTTGCTGGGCGGCATTGACCCATTTGGAGCTGGGATGCGCCACACGGATGAACTCGGCTACGTCGATCACCCGGCACAAAATGTCACTTAGTTGATCCAATTTTTTGATGTAATTTCGCCGTCCGGGCGCCCCGATGTTGGCATCGTTGATCATGGACAGAACCAACGATTTGGCCTGCTGGAGGGAGTTTTTGGAGAAGTCCACGAGCCCGTTGGGAGTGGACAAGGCGTGGTTTCGGAAGAGCCCGGTCCGGGCGCCGAAGAGTCCGTCTGACGCTGACTTGTTGAATGCTTGGAAGTACTTTTGGTCATCGAAGATGTTTCTTAGATGGGTGGAATGGGGATCTTCAGAGGAGTCGGCCTGGTGGGAGAGCCTGTGCTTGAGGTGGTGCTGGGGGGCGAGCTTGTTTGCTCGGTAGAGGAAGGTGTCACTACGTAGGAGGGCAGATGATACCTTCATAGGGGTGGTGGAAGAGAACTGGCGGTAGTTTAGGTGGTGATGATGGGGGTGAAAATAGTACGGTCTGGCGAGGGATGGCGAGAGTAGGGCGACCGTCTCGCGAGGGACTGTGGGGGAGATGGCGACAGATTTTGACACATTTAGTGAGGTCCTGTGAGATTTGGGGGAGAGCCTCGCGGTAGATTTGGGGGAGGGGGAGCGAAAGCCTTGCGAGGTCTATGGTATAGCTGAAACTATTATATAACACAGTATACTTAGCATTTACTAATTCTCTAGCTATAAACATATAGTATGTATAGATGGAATTGCCCTAAATTTTATTTTAGGTTCACAGTTCATTAAAATAAACTCGAATCAATTTTATTGCCTGTCCAATTGTATTTAAACCAGGAATTTAGTGAATTGTTACAGTCCAGTATTTTCCAGATATGATCCCATTTAAATTACTTTGATTTTAGCTGTCTAGCTTGCTAGCTGGCATGTTCCCTTCTTCGAGACTAATCGGGTCCTTAGCTTTCACAACTTCACAACTCTCACAAATTTCCCAACTTTTTACAATATTTCACAATTTTACACTGTTATCTCTTTGCTCTATGGTGTAAAATAAACAGAGGGAATAAACAATGGTGAAGAATTCTTATAAAAGTTTAGAAATCTTAGGCGACTCTTTTCGGCAGTAGCCTGGAAAGCATATACCATGTCAGGTTTATCATTATAATGTTTATATTTCATGAAATACAAAGAATATACCGTATCATAATTTTATATTTTGCTGATTATAAAATGCATTCATCAAATGTGAATTTATTCATATCAATGAAATGAAGATAGGGCATGGGCATGGACATAAAACACAGCCCTTAGTTGTTGCAACGGCCTGCTGATCGCATCGACCTTCGCCAAATCTTTTCGACAAAGGAACCCAAGCCACCCAAGCCACCATAAAAGCACCAGTGCCCCAGACATCGAGACACTGCCGGGGATTCGCTTGAACCGCCACCAAAACCACCGTAATAGACAGGAATTAGACCAAATATAACCACGATGTTCTTTAGGATTATACTTATTTAACAAGAAACCAAATTAAATAATCTATGTATTTGAAGTTAGATGAAAAATTATCATGGGAGGCTACCAAACAAGAAAGTAAAACAACATGAAGGCTACGGATGATACCAGTTATTTCAATCCTTGAGGAGAAGTCTGTGAATTCACCAACCAACCGCCAAAGTCAGAAAAGTACCAGAATACAGTAAAGAAAATGTCGGGTCTACCAAACCTATCTGAACCTGTTAGAGATATAAGAACCTGTTAAAGATATTAATAATACCAAGCATATTGTGTGTCGGGTTGCTGCCATTTATTATCCAAAGGGTATCTCTTATTTATAAAATTAATTAATGGATGTGCTAACAGAATCTACCATCTAAATGATATTCGATCAAAACCTACGAAGCACCATAATGTAGACCACCAGGTTAGGAGGCTCATAAAATAATCAATTGTCTTTGAATTTTTAATGATTTTCTCTTGGGACTATATATATATTAACATCGACTAATGCGATATTATGGAAAATAATTGGATAGAAATCTTCGTGTCTCTTGGTTCCACGATCAATTTTTAATATTGACCTATGCATATCCCATTATTGGAACGATATATACTTTAGTATCTTTTTTTGTAGCCTACATTCCCATTTTTAGTACCGATTTCTACTTACGCTAATACGCTTTTTATTGGTGCTCTGCAGAATTTTGAATATTGAATCATGAACATGCCAATTAATTTTATTGGGACTCTAACTAATTCAATTTCGAGTTCTTTGAGTAGAATCGCCTCTATCCTTGGCTCCATATATATTTAGACATCAAGTAACGGGATAAAATATACGTCATTTATCGGCTACAATATGTTTATTATCTATACAAGAATGTGCTATTAAATGGACCACTATATCTTAAATATCGACTTATAGATAAAATTTACTACCTATTGGTCTATAATTAATGATCACATATATTAACCAATAATAGATTCTCACATATCTAATAAGCATCGGTGAACCCTTTGGTTTCGCTTACACCCTCGCTTGTAGCTACTACTACCCATCTCCCGCTAGGAGCCACCACGGGCCCTCGCCAGCTTCAGCCCCGCCGCCGCCCCCCCAAAAAAGCCCCTGCCTCGACGAAGACGAATGCCGGTCGCTAAAATCACACCCTGACGTGGTAGCTCCCCTCCCGCCGCGCGGTGTGCGAACCCCCTTCCTCGCTAACCCTCGCCCTGGCCCCACCATTTGATCTCCCGCACTATCGTGGATCCCGCCAATTTAAAACAACACTCTATTCCTTCAACAGTCTACCCTTTAGTGTTTCTCCCTGGCCAATCTCGTGGGACCAAATCCTCCCTTCTTCCGCCACCCACTTACATCCTCGGTACACACGCCGCCTCGCTCCTAAACCTGCCATATCTATCCCCCCCTCAAAGTCCAGGCCATTCCTCGACCGTCCCCCTTTCCTTTCTTGACCTCCAAAAACACAATCACTGGAGATTGATCAGGAATTGATCACAAACCAGCCTAGCGATCCTATTGGTCAAACCGCAGAAGCATTTTTGGCCTGGTAGCCCCGAGAATTGCCGTTGTTTGCCGCCAATTGACTCGTGGACTCCTCCGGTTGTCCTCAGCGTTTAGTTTTCTTTGGTGATTGTTTATTGGTGATTGTTTATCCAACTTGTCGAAATGTCCACCGTTAAGAAACGAACGGCCGCCGACTACCAGTTCGGCACACGGATCGGCGAAGGCTCGTATTCCACCGTGTTCTCGGCCTTGGATGTCCACAACAAGCAAACATATGCCATCAAGGTCCTTTCTAAAAGACATATTGTCAAAGAAGATAAAATCAAATACGTCAACATCGAGAAAACCACCTTGCATCGATTGGGCCTCCAGCATCCGGGAATTGTCCAGTTGTACTATACTTTCCAAGACGAAAACAGTCTTTTCTTTGTGCTTGACTTTGCAGAGTATGGTGAGCTCTTATCAATCATCCGCAAGTTCGGCTCATTGTCCGAACTGGTATCAAAATTCTACATGTGTCAAATCGTGGATGCTGTAGATTTCATTCATCTGAAAGGTGTGATCCATCGGGATTTGAAACCTGAAAATATCTTGGTGGGTCATGATTTCAACTTAAAAATCACCGATTTCGGTGCTGCAAAATTATTGGGCAATTCGGATGATAGTGCCGATGAAAAAATTGATTATAAAGACGTGGAGCCCAATCTTGACTCCGACCGTAAAGGGTCCTTTGTAGGTACTGCCGAATATGTTGCTCCGGAATTATTAAAGTATAATGTCAGTGGCTTCGAATCCGATGTGTGGGCCATGGCTTGTATTCTATATCAGTTTTTTCATGGAATCCCGCCTTTCAAAGGCACCACAGAGTACCTCACTTTTGAAAAGATTATTAATGTCGAATATAATTACCGTCAAAAACTTTCCACCGACGTGACCTTGATAATAGATCTGATCTTGGTGTCAGAACCATCTCAGAGATTGACCATTCCTCAGATTAAATCGTCTCATTGGTTCCACGATGTTATTTGGGATGATCAAAACTATATTTGGAACAGAAAAGTCCCCAGATTTGAGCCTTATGGCGGTGCTAGTGGTCCCGCCGCAGCAGGGTTTATGCCTGGTTTGAAAACTGGTTCCAATCGCGATATGAAACAATCCAATTCTTATCATCAATTACATACACAAATCCAACTGTCTGATTACAATCTTATCCCATTTGGTGCAAAACCTTCGTTTCAACCTGCAAACAAATTGAAAAAATCCTATATGGCTGGTCCTCCTACCACCCAACCAATGCCTACAAACCAAACTTCTCCTCCCAAAGTGGTCCAATACCCTAATCGATTTGGACCCTCCACACCTCAACAGCTGTACTTTCCTCCCCAAACTCAGGGCCCTCCCCCTCCTCCACCATCACAAGTGCCCCCACCGCCCGGTGCTAATCAACAGAGCCCGCGTCCTCATCTAGGACAAGGTACGCCAGGACCACACCCACCACAGGGTCTTGGTATCCCTTTTAACGGAGCCGGCCAGGCACCTACAACGCCACAAATACCGCCACAAATGCCGCTGCAAATGCCACCAGTAGCACCAAATTCCAACACTCCCTCTGGGGCTCCACCTACAAATGGCCGTATACCAGAGTCTCCTGGTAGAGTTCCCAAATACAATAATATTCGAGCAAAGACAGCCTTCAATAATTCCAACGGAACCCCGTCCACTCCCCCAATTGGCCAGCCTCCATTTGTACCTGGGCCTCCACTTAAAGGAAGAAAATCGTCCAGTAATATTCCAGCATATAGAACTGGTCCTGGTTCTAGCCCAGGTCCGAATGGTCCCCCTCCACAGCTACAACAATCCAGTGTTCCCCATGCGGCTGCGGCTGCTGCTGCTGCTGGTAAGCAACAACGTCCGCCAATCAATACTTCACCTTCAATGAACCAACAGGGATTCAATAATCGAATGGTCAGATCTCCTACCTTGCCATCGGGGCAATTTCCAAAAGTTGAAACCCCTCCTTCATCCTCAAACTCATCATCAAAGCCACCAGAACCCGAAGAAATCAAATCTGAACCTGCAAAAGCCAAAACAGATAAACCACTGATGGAAAATGCCATTTTGTTTCAGGAAATAATCGGGATTCTCGAAGAAGATGAAAAGATCTTAAAGATGGACATTGTGTACAAGCTGTTTTTAAGTAATAGTATCGTGAAAAGATCCAGAAATGATATTTTGGACGATTCTGCCATTGACCAATTGATTCACACACATCTGAACCAATTGAAGAAAAATAATGTTCCAGTGATCACGGTGATTACTGACCTGGCGCGGGTATTTTTCATCGATGGATCTCTCAATGTCATATTGATAGATTTGAAGGCGAATCATGGGGGTGATTACCTGATGTACGATTACGAATTTGAAGTGCTAGCTACTGATTCGGATGGAAACACCATTGATGATGCTGAAGAAGCGTATGGATACTTAATTCTAGAATTGATTAAAGAAGGAGGAGATTTGATATTCTTAAAGAGAATTTCACCTATGGATAAATTATCCTTAACAGATACAGTTAGAGTAGTTGATAGTAAGGGCCAAGAAGTGAAGCTTGGCCAGAATTTTGGCTGGATCGAGTGTTTACTAATGGCCAAAGACTTGATGACCAAGCCCAAACCAAAGGAATCGGATAAATCACAGACAAAAGACACCGCCAAAGCGCTGGCGAAGCAAACCAAGAAAAAGGTAAAGGCCACAACAAAAAAGGTCAAACGGACAGTTTCGTCCAAGCTGGAAACATCCTCCGTGGGAGAAAAGGGATTTGCTTATGCAGCAGCAGCAGCGGCCCATAAATAAATTGACCTGGTTCTCCAGATTGTCTCTTAGCTATTCCCAGACGGTATTCTCCTAGATAATGTGAAGTAGATTTAACTAAATTTGAGCATTAGTCCGTGTAGATGAAATTAATACAAAATACTAACAACAGTATATGGTGATTATAAACTATGCATGGATTGACTATTTACAAGTTTGGCATATTATATAGATTTGTGGAATAAGGGCGAGCATTATTGTTGCTTCTATTGGGACTGCTTTGCAATAAGTTTGCTGGTCGATATTTTACTGACAAAATTTTATGGAAGTGAAGAAACTTTCCAATCTTTATACCAATATTTGAAGACTAGAGTTGTTCTTCGACAGTGCCAAAGAATCTTGTAAATAATTTTGGTTTCTTCAGTTATTACTGTTTTTTTTTTTTTTTTTTTTTTTTTTTTTTTTTTTTTTTGGTTTTTAAAAAATTTTTTGGTAAAAATTGGAAAAAATGTGAAAAAAATGGAAAATTTTCTCGTTTTTTTAAAAAAAAA
>JAKTXG010000147.1:0-22132 GCA_030561385.1 Suhomyces bribrorum | reverse complement strand
GATTTCTGTCAATGTTGCGTCACTGGCCAAAGGACGTATTTTGTAAGCAATTACATAAGACAGTGTATACGAAGTTGATTCCTCTACAGGTTCACGAATACCGGTATTTCTGTTCCATACCTGGTTCCGGACACCTTGCAACCAGAAACCAGCAACGGCAAATCTCTGGATAGTCCAGTCTGTTAGTTCTAATCCCGAAACCTGGACGCGCGCACGACGGCTTACCAATTTCCTCACTTATATTGGGCCATGGTGAAAATTTAAAGACTTCGGAGACTTGACTGGTAAAAGATGGTGCTCCATTTCGAAACTTCCCACCTGTACAACCATGACTTCCAAACCGTCAGTCTAGCATATTTCAACCGGTATCCCAACCCCTATGCCAAGCACGTTTTAAGTACCGATACCTTGGAACAAAGGGTGGATGAGCATGGATGTCTTCATCTTACTAAACTAGTGATTAAAACAGGGAGATTGCCAGCATTCATCAAACCGTTCTTGGGGTCGAATCTCGACTCTTGGATCATTGAAAAAGTGGTGGTCAATCCTGCTACCAAGACTCTCCTTTCATATACGGCCAACGTGGACCATCGTAAATTCATCAAAGTGGAGGAGTTTTTGAAGTACAAGAGCAGTGAAGGTGCAAAGACATTGGTAGAAACCAAAGTGAAGTTTTCATCCAATCTTATGGGCTTCAAACAAAAAATTGAAGAGTGGAGTCTCCGGAGATTCTCCTCCAATACTTCCAATACTAGAGAAGGGTTGAAATTTGTTATGAACAGATTAAAAGAAAAAGGCGGAATTTGGTATAGAGAAAACTCTCAACTGGCATAAAAAGCGGTAACTCTAACTCCGCAACCGTTCACGAAGATATGAATACTTATTTACACTTATATACTTATTTACTAAGTGCTTGTACAAAGATATACAAAAGATATAAAAGACATGGTTATGAGTTGATGTAGTGGACCAAATCGCATACTGGTTATTACCTTTTAGAGCTTCTGGGCTGTAGCTTGCTTAGGCTATGGTAAAGTCGCACGGTAGTGTAACAGACGAGGAGAAACAGAGGGGGGTAGTGGAAGTAGGGTAACTAAGTCCCTCCCTGAAGCGTCACATGACCCCAATACCAGGTACACCCGATAACGATTGTCCTGTGACTAATTAGGTACTACCACATATCCTTATTACAATTATTGGCTAGTTAGCAGAAGTATATATCTATTGCAAGCATGGCCGATCCCATAAGCCCCAAGCACCGGCGGAAGTCTCTTCAATCGGGAAATCACCATTCTATCAAAAACCCCCAGAACCCCCCCTTTAGCAATGGACCACCACACTCTCCCAAAAAGAGAAGTTCATCATTCTTGTCTCCATCTTCGCCGTGGTTCCGTCGAAATTCGTTCTTATCGCCGCTGATGATTCAAAACGAAAACTTCTCGGTATATGATTCGCCTAGTTTTTATTCAGATTCTGGTAGTTATAATATCATCTCACTTAAAGAGTGTCAAGGCTTTATATTTAACCAAGATTTATTTGCGTCGCCTTATCAGCAGCTGAGATCGCTAGCAAATGAGCGGAGCTCCCGAGCTGTGAGCTTTTCCAAATCAAGGTCACGGTCGAGTTCCAGATCTCAATCGAAAACGCCAATAAATCTGTCACCCAAGGATTGTAATCTTAAGCAACGTCGTCATACATCATACCACTCTCCACGCCCTTTATTTATGAATCCACATAGTAGTGAGATTGCTGTTGTTGATGACGAAGAGGAAGGGGTTCACCGGGATAACGAAGATGGGGAGGATGTGGACCACCAGGGACACCAAGAACACCAAGAACACCAAGAACACCAAGGAAACCATACAAACCAAGAAGATCAAGAAGATCAAGGAGATCAAGATGATCAAGATGATGACAGCGAAGATGATGATATGGATGCCGATGTGGTGGTGAATGAATATGATGAAAACGATGACGAATACGAAGAAATGAGTGGTTATGGTGGTGATTCGACAAACAGAAGGTATAAAGTGCATGTAACGGAAATCGTTATCGATGAAAATGACTTAGATATTTTTCCTACTTAATCATCCGGGTCTGGACATTCCCAGGTCCCACTACATTCAAGATTTAAACTAATGAAGCATTTAAAATCCGCACTAGTTAATAGTCTAATGTGCTGTCATAGATCTCACACACTGTATAGTAACTGCTCAATAAGTTTACAATCAGGAAACAAAAACCATATTTATTAACCAATGTGTAACTGTCTCAGTCAGAACTAAGCAAGAAAGCTAAATTTGCTTGTTCAACTGGGGTTTACTATAGGTTGTTTTGACATCTCCATAAACCGTAAAAAATATATAACCATCAGATTTTTAAAGATTTATAATCAAAACCATTTGTGAGAATCCCAGTCCCCAAACTAGGATTGTGCTACATCACTTAGCATGTTCTCCTCCCGGTTCTCCTCCCGGTTTTTTCTACTATTTCTAATCGGTCAGTTCCCAGTATAGTAGATATTAACACGTGACTGGCCCTATGATGGGATTCGAAATTTAACATCTACTCCAACCACAACTATAACGATGGAAGACATCAAGAAGCAATTCGAGTCGCTCTCGCTCGAGTTCAGCAATCAGCAGAACAACCTCAACGAATTGTTGGGAGCCAGGTCCAAGCTTGAGACTCAATACCAAGAAAACAAGATAGTTTTGGCGGAATTTGAAAAGTTGAACGATGATTCCAAAATCTATAAGTTGACAGGCCCGGTATTGTTACCGCAGGAGTACTCGGAGGCCAAGATGAATGTGACCAAGAGAATTGAGTTTATCGAAGGCGAGATCAAAAGAGTGGAAGCCAAGGTTGCAGACGAAGAAAAGAAGATCGAAAAGACCAGAGATAGTATCTTGACCGTGAGGGCGAAAATAGCCAGTTCATCCCAAGAATAAAGCAGGGAAAAGGGTAGCAAAGGGTAGCAAAGGGCACCAGGAGTGGCTTGTTCATTCTATCATTATGTTTATAGAAAGTGCTTGGTCTTGTAATACATTATAAAGTACAGTCATATACTAGTTCAACTGTTTTGTGTTTTGTATTGAGCCCATATTAATTACAATAGTTCAGTTATATAAAAGGTTATTGATTGACTATGGACAAGAAATGTAGATAAAACGATCTAAATGCTGAACTCTCTATACAGATTAGACTCGATTAATCTGCTAAAACATATGATGTATTGATTCTGGACCGGTATACTATCCCCTTATCCACTGTGACTTGATCAAATTGGCCACCGTGATTGCGTTGAACAATCCCCACTGTTCAACATTATTATAGGCACTGCCCAAGTTACTCACTCCATGGACCTTATCATTAACAAATTCCTTGGTTTTCTTGAATCCTTCGGAAGTATCTTGCAACATAAAAAGTTCCGATGAAACATACACTGACGACAAACTCAAGCGCTTAGAGTACCAAGCAAAATCATTGGATCTGTCCCCTGCATAATATGAGATGTCATCACTCAAATTGTGCAATTCTTCCATAGATCTGTTCATGTTATATGGAAGCACCAATTGACCTATTCCTTTTCCCAACTGGTTTATTATGGGCTCATTATACTCCAATCTCTTCTTGATCAAATATGCCACTCTATCATATTCATCTCTGATTTGGTGGAACTCGGACTTTGGGTCCAACGCATGTTGTTCCAATCTTTGTCTTTGTACCTTGAGCCAATGATACACTAATTGGAATTCCGGAGTTCCCACGGCATTGGCGGATATGCTCGACTCCAACGAGTCCGCATATCCCATATCTCTGACCGCTTGGGTTATACATATCGACTCAAATCCATATTTTGGAATATATTCCAAGGCTTTTGTCAAAATTTTTGATTCTACCAAGTTAGGGTTGATGATGACGTTGGATGCAGGATGGTCTACCGAGTGGTAGTTTCTTAAAGCATACGCAGCATTGGTTCTAAACGTATGTACAAGTCTGGACCTAAACATGGTGTTGATGATTTTATTTATTAGCTCATTTTTCCTATAGGTACAAACGGACTGCAGGCAATCAGTATGGATCGGACTGCAGATAGAACAGATACTACAAGGATATCTACGTATAAATCTACAGAGGTAGTGAAGAAGGAGAAGCTGGAATTAGTATAAATGGGATACCCGCCAATTGCAGCTACATGGCCTCTTTTATACCTTCACCAGTATTTTACCAAGCGGTGGAATTCGCTTAAACATTGGAAGGCGAATCACGTGACCACACGCCTATATATCTATACCACACCCAGGCCATCAATCCTTACTCCAGAACTCCAATGTTGGTAAGTATAACTGAGGTAGCAATTGTCGTACGTAACTAACAACAGATTAAACCTGCTTCAGCACGTGTTCCCCGTCATATATTCGACGAGGAAGAAGACAAGTCTACTCCGATACCAGAGATCACCATTGAATTAGATGGCAAAAGTTACGACTATGTCTTGATAGTGCCCAAAACTATTAGCATACTAAGTGATTCTTTTGCCCAAAGAACAAAAGTTGGCACTGTGACGATCAAGTATGCCAAAACTGCTACAGCTGTGGATCCAAAAGAGTATGATGAAGATGAACAGTTGTACAATGCGGTGATGGAAAAGGTCAATGCCAATAAGTATCCAAATCTCGTAATAGATATTGTCCAAAATAATAATTTCATCAGTGTTACTGTGCCCCATTTCACCAATATTATTGCCTATAATGTTTTGAGTGCCCAATTGATTAAATCCTTCAACCCACAAAAGGCCTGGATCAATCTTGCCCCATGCAGCTTGAATAATAATCAGTCCATCAGCAAGCTTTTGGCAAGTGATGTTGCGTTACCTCCATTGTTCAAATCAATTCCTTATTTGCAGCCACCGCATACCATTACTGGAATATCGGGGTCAATCACCTCCAAATTGAGCCTAATTGACAAAGCAAAAGTCGTTACCTTAGTATTGAATTCAGAGGGACAGCCTGGGTACGAGATCTCCGATAATGATTCTATTGTGGATGCGGCTTATGTATTAGGAGAATTGTTCATTAAGGACTTACACCAAAAAGAAGAGTACTTGAAAAAGGTCAGCAGTACCGTAAGAAAATTCAATGGGTTTTCCAACTCCGGGATGTATATTTAGACACCGATATCAAAAAACAAAAACAAAAACAAAAAAAGAATGCAAAAAAAAAAAAAAAAAATGAACAGTTATATATATGGTATGTAGTGTATCATAATTAATTGAAAGTATTAATTGGTATTGCCCATCAACTATTGGAGTTTCTCATCGACAAGAAACAGTTCCACAACACTGAAATCGACGAACTAAATGGTACTTGGAAGTCTCTTGGAACAATCAAGAAATTAAAGAATTGCACGGGAAACCAAACACTATAATTGATCATGAGGGTTTTTAAATATATTTTGCTTAACTTATCCTTGGTATCATCCCAGGTTTTACTTTCGAGAACCATAGTACCATAAGTGAAGAAGAAAAATAGAGATACTGGAGAATAACATAGTTGATCTGTCAACACCTTACGCAACACTTCGATGAATTTTGGATCTTTTGAGTAGATCTGTAGAAATTTATACCACCAACATTGAGCAAATGCTAGAATGAAACCCCAACACATAAACCCCGCCAATCGATTAAATTGGAAATATGTAAGGGGGACATACGGAGTCACATTGTACACTTCCTCGTTGACAATCTCTTGATCTCCTTCTTCCACATAATCAATAAATCGTTGTATGCCTGCATCGTCGATATGTTCATTTGTGGCCAGATCTTCCTGTTGTTCGTCATATTGGTCATCTCTGTAGCTCGCTAGAGTATTGAGGTCTGTGGTTCCAAAGATATCATTGGAATTGAATGACATGTTTCGATTAGTTCCTTCATTGAGCTTGAAACTTATAGGGGGTTGATCGGCTCGGTAGCTTAGCAAGGTTTGGGCTAGCGACTCGGAGATCCCGTAAAGTACCAAGTTCGTGATTATAAATGTGATAAGGGAACTTTTCATATAGAGTCCGGTGTATCTGGTAGTCAACTTTAGAAGGAAGAATGCTAGGACACTTATAGTGATATAATTTATTGCTGGAACATTGTAAATTCGAACAGCATTGATGAGACGGATCACCGGATGGTGCTGCCCGGAGTCAAAGTTTCCTGGAGTATCCCCCCTGTCTTCTAGCCGTATTGGCATTGTATTAATAGGATAACTCGGCAACAGTACTTTAGTATGGGGGGCAATACGACACCTGTTTCTAGGGGCGGTGCACGTGACGTAGCCTATAACTTAGCTGTAGATCTATTCTAGTTACTTACACAGAACAAGTGACTGTAACTGGGCCACAACAATCAGGAGGAGAAGACGATGGAGGAGGGACCAGCAGAAGCTTTAAAGCCATACCCGGTTAAGTTACTGTTTCTGGGCAGTGGGATTGGTATCGTAGTGGAAATCACGTTTCCCAATCCAGTAATATTCCCTTTCCCGGCCAAACCACCACACCGAAGAACCCCAGCATCTTACCATGTTCTACTATCCATCGATGGAATGACAACAAGACTAGGGGGCCTGGGGTAATAAAGAGAGGGTGAAAAGTAGACACGGGAGCATCACGTGCGCGCTGGCGCACGACCTTTTCACTTCCAATCAACGATTGAGAATTGAAAATACAGCCAAAATTTACCTGGTTAGTGTCTACCGCAAGATGTCATACACAAATAGCAACCAACCAGTCAGATCGGACCCCCCATTCTCCGACTACGAGCTTATCGACGTGGACCCTCATGCCTCCCGAGTAGTGTCTTATTTCAGAGGTTCTGACTATGGAGTGTGGGCGGCATCCACCGCTGGATTCCCATTGGCATTACAAGCATGGGAAAAATTGGAACCAATGGAAGGAGCTTTCAAAGCTCCTGGCAGACTTCCAGGAGGAGCCTTGAGAGCCGCCACTTTGTTGGGATTTGTTGGAGGATTCTATCTTGCTTACGTGAGATCTTCCAAGAGATTTTTAGGATGGTCCGAGAATGCTAGAGAAGTGCAAAAGGATAGATACGAAATAAAAAAGTTATTATCGGAAGGAAAATTACCGTACCATGAGAATGACTCTGCCTTGGATGACAGATTGAAGGATATTGCCAATAGAAACTCCCAATTTTCGTTCACCACCTTGGCCATTTTGCCATGGTTCAACCTTGCACATCATCCATACCATGGTGTGAACCTCCAAAAGTACTATGTTGACAGACCAGGGGAGGCTGAATGGAACTTGAAGTTGCAGCCATTAGAAGAAATCAAGGCCAAATTTGCCAAAAACATAGAGTAAACATCCCTTTGGCCACTCCACACATACCACTAGCCACACATCAATGCACTATCTCAGGGACAAAATCAATAATCTTGTAACCAATTAAATATATTGATCTCCTTGGAACCTCCTCGGAACCGCCTTGGAACCTCCTTGCAATATGTGTATGACTGTGTGGAGATTGTGTGTACAAGTTACCCATCACCTACATTACCCCTCCCCCTGGGTATGATCACGTTTTACCATACGTACGTCGGTTGATTCTGGACGTCTATATTATTATAATCAATTTGCATTCTGACTTACCGTGTACTAACCAGTAACTAGCCAGTAAATAGTAGATACCCTTCATGGTAACCTTTATTGTAAACACTGTTGTTGATGGGTCGACGGACTGCACACAGGCCCAGCACCTTATATCGTATTCTTTGTTTACAAAACCCCATCCTTCCATTACTCTCCAGAAATGTCAGACGAAACGGACTACTCATCGCTTCCTCTAGAAGACAGATTGGTTCATAGTGTCTGGAAAGTCAGATTGGGTGCATATGAAGAACTCGGAAAATCTTTTGAAACTTCTAGAAATGAACAAGATCAATGTTTTGCCTTATTGAATCAACGGCCAGAACTTGTAAAGAAATTCATCACTGATTCCAATGTTGTTGCCCAGGAGACTGCTTTGACCACGGTGGTCAAGTATCTCCAGTATGGAGGCACTTCTTCTGCCATTAGCAAGCTTAAAAGTGGTGGAATAATCACTTCAGTAGTTGAAAAGGGATTATCATCATCGAGAGTAAAAACCAAGGAAGCAGCAATTGAAATATTATTGTTGATGGTGGAGATTTCGAACCAAGCAGATCCTATAATCGAAGATGTTCTTCCCTCCTTGTCCAACAGGTTACCAAAATTAGTGGCTGGTTGTGTTGCATCATTATATGCGATCCATGAACAATTTGGGTGTACGGTAGCCCTGCCTAAAGCAACCATTGCCACTCTCTCAAAGCTTTTTGGTCATGCAGATCGAACTGTGCGGGCAGAGACCACTAAATTGACCGTCGAATTGTATAAATGGATGGGTACAGGTCTTGAAACCATTCTCTTTCCGACATTAAAGCCTGTACAACAAAAAGATTTAACCAAGGCTTTTGAAGCTGTCAAGGGACTAACTGTCGAACAGAAAAGACTCACCCGTGCCCAAAAGCAAGAGCTTGAAAAATTGCAAGAATCCAATGGGCCAGATGCTGAAGGTGATGTTCAGATGGATATTGGCGAACCTGCCCCTCAATTTGATCCTACCGATTTGATCGATCCCGTTGAAGTATTGAGCAAGTTACCATCTGATCTCAATACCAGAATAGCTTCGGCAAAATGGAAAGATCGTAAAGAGGTTTTGGATGAAGTATATGAAATTCTTGAGAAAACCGTCAAATTGGTTCAGGATGATTACTCGTCACTAGTGAGAATCTTTGCTAAGTGTATGAAAGATGCAAATATCCAGGTGGTACAGTTAGCAGCTAATTGTACTGAATTCATTGTACGAGGGATCGGGAAGTCATTCCAAAAATACCAATCATTGATTTTGGCACCTATGCTTGAAAGAACTAAGGAAAAGAAAGCTTCCGTTGCTACTGCCTTGGCAACTTGTCTTGATGCCATCTTCAAAGCTTCCAGTTTATCGGATGTTTTGGAGGAAATTATCATAGGAATGAAACACAAGACACCCCAAGTCAAAATTGCAGCTACAAATTACTTACAAAGATGCTTGGCAGCTACCACTACACCTCCCACTAGGAGTGAAGTCGACAACATTATGGAATCAGGAGTTAAATTATTACATGATTCACAGGAACCAATAAGACAAGCAGCAACAGAGATGATAGGTACTTTGATGAAAATCACGGGTGAACGAGAACTCAATGTTTTCCTTGAGAAGATCGACGATAATAGAAAGGCAAAAGTGACTGCATTCTACAATTCAGTTGCTGTGAATTCTGTGTTTGGATCTAAGGGTCCACAAAAAGCACCATCTGCAGCTCAGTCTAAATCTAATACTGCTGCTCCCATTAGGAAAACTAAGGTACAACCATCTACAGCCGTGCCTTCTATACCAGCTAAAAGAGGCGCCACCTCACCAGCCAAACGAGTGGATGAATCCCCTAAAGTTTCGTCATTTGGACGTGGATTAACTGGAAGATCCTTAGCGTCTTCAAATACCCCAGCCATTCCACCACCAAACCAGAACGTTTCGAAATTAAGGCCCGAGCCAACTATTACCTCAGCAGAGAAGGAAGAATTGATCGCTTTAAGAGAAGAAAAGTTACAATGGATGGCTCAAAGTAAAAAAGACAGTCAAACCCAACTTCAACTCAAAGAAGAACTCATAGCATTGACCCAAGAAGTGCAACAGCTACGTGGTCAAATCAATGCGGAACAAAAAGAGCATACAAACGCTTTACTTATGGCACAACAAAAAACCACACAGATCCAACGGTTGAATAGTGATCTCGAAAGTTACAAACTCAAATACAAAGATTTGGAACAAACCATAGAATTAATGAAACTTCAACAAAACCAACCCCAAGTCCAACCATCATTCACCCATAGCACATCCTACAATAATGGTTCTACTCATACACCATTTGAATCTAAAAGTCACGAATTTAGATCGCCCGAACAAAAGATCAGAGTAACATCAGGAGAACTCAGTTCCAGAGTCAACAGATTGTCTATTGATAGTGATACTTTCAAGGAAAATCCAATTTTCTCCAAGCCAAGTGGTAATTTCAATAGATTTAGTCCTCAAAAATCCCCTGAGTTGTCGTCCAATAAGGAGTCATTCGAGGTGGACTCAAATGACGACAGTTGGAAGCGAGCTGCCGAAGTGACGTCTCAATTAAAGGCACGGATAGAGAAGATGAAGGCCAGATCCAGAAATAGTACCCTAAACTTCAATTAGTGTATAGTTATATTAATAATGCGTTACGTAATACAGTTACTGAGTCACCTCACGTGACTGTCTCCGGAACCGGTTTTTCACTGATTGTATTAAACGTTTGTGTAGTTCATTATAGTAGATTGCCAGCATGTCCAGCAAATTGAAGATTTTAGTTCCGGTTAAAAGGGTGATAGACTCTGCCATCCGTCCTCGAATTAACAAGACTCTCACCGGAGTTGAAACCAAAGGTGTCAAGTTCAGTATCAATCCATTTTGTGATATTGCTTTGGAAGAGTCACTTCGTATTAAAGAAGGTAATAAGGATCTTGTTGATACCATACATGCTGTTTCCATAGGCCCCACCAAGGCACAGGACGTTTTGAGAACTGCTCTTGCCAAAGGTGCCGACAGCAGTACTCTTGTGGATGTGGGGGATCAAGAAGTTGAGCCATTGAATGTGGCTAAATTGTTACAAAAAGTGGTGGAAAAGCAAGGATCCAATTTGGTTATCCTTGGAAAACAAGCCATTGATGACGATTCCAATCAGACAGGTCAAATGCTCGCGGGGTTGTTGAACTGGCCTCAAGCCACCAATGCTTCCAAGGTTGAAATCGAAGGAGATTCGGTGACTGTGACCCGTGAAATCGACGGTGGTGCCGATACTTTACGTGCCAAGCTACCATTGATCATCACTACCGACTTACGTTTAAATGAACCAAGATATGCCTCATTACCAAACATCATGAAAGCAAAGAAAAAACCCTTGGAAAAATTGAAATCTACTGATTTGGGGGTAGAGATCACCCCTAGATTGGAGACTTTGAAGGTCGAAGAACCTCCTGCCAGACATGCTGGTATCAAGGTCGAAACGGTGGACGAATTGATCAACAAGTTAAAAGAAGCAAAAGCCATCTAATTACGGTTTAAGCTTGTCCATTAATTATCAAAACGTCATTGTTTGATCTGGACACTGCTTGTTTTATCTAATAGATGTCGAAATCGATGTCAACCTTCATTAAATAGATGTTAATATATATGGGTTGTCGTGTCGAACACAAATGGGTTTCCCCCGGATTGAGCCACTTTGTAGTGCCAGCAAGGGATAAAAGGGTCATAAAGGTCCGAACTTCAAGTAATTTGCAGTTACAACTAGTGTTATTGTTGTTTAGGGTGCCGGAATTGGTCTTGGTAGCAACAAATTGCATCAATTGTGTGAAGAGATTGACCGATCATGAGTTCTAGCATATCGATAACCATAGATTATTTATCAACAGCAATTGACCAGCATGACTTTGGTCCACGCCAAAGACCGCTTATTGTTGGTGTCAGCGGGCCCCAAGGATCGGGGAAATCGTATTTGAGTGACCAAGTCCACCGGCAATTGCAGCTGAAGTATTCTCACTTGAACATTATCCAATTTCTGATGGATGATCTTTACCTTACCCATGAAGATCAAGTCAAATTGACAGACAAGGCCAAGGCAGACCTTGGAAACAATCTTTTACTCCAAGGAAGAGGACTTCCAGGAACTCATGATATTCAATTGGGACTAGATATCTTCGATCATATCATTGAGGGTCGAGTATCAGGCCAATTGAAAGAACCAGTTAAGATCCCAGTGTATGACAAGTCACTTTTCAAAGGTGAAGGCGACCGTCTCAAGGCTGACCAATGGCAGGTTGTTGAGAAGGCTATAGACATTGTGATCTTTGAGGGCTGGTTCAACGGGTTCCAACAATTAGACCAGGATCAACTCCGCATAAAATATTTGGGGTCCACCAATCCTGCTCTTACAAGGCATCCACTTCCCCATGTTCAAGACATAAACGAGTACTTGGGGCAATATACACAAATTTGGAACTACTTTGACCAATTCATCTTCCTTCAAACTTCTACCATTGATAATGTCTACAAGTGGAGAATTCAACAGGAACATGCATTGATAGCCAAGTCTGGATCTGGAATGACAGACATTCAGGTGAAAGCGTTCGTTGATAGATACATGCCGGTGTACGAATTATACTATGATAACATGTGTACTAACGGGGTCCCCAAAAAAGCAAATTCTAACTTGAGAATATCCATAGCTCTTGATAGAAGCGTAGAAGCCTCCAACGTTTGGTGAGGTATTAAATAATATAAGAAAGAAAATATTTGAGTTTGGATCCGTACCAAAAGCAATCCAGCTCGCTTAACCCTTACTTATATGGGGCATAGAATCATTAAAAAAAAAAAAAACCAAGAAACCGGTCGAACATTTTTGACTATATAAAAACTATTCATATGGCATTAAAATTATTACAATAAATTGACGTCTCCAAAAAAAGAGCTAACTTTAATAGTGTAGATCTGAAAAAGGCATTTGGAGCCAATGGAGCCAAATTTGAAGTCCAAAAAGATCATTCCGAAAATATAGTTTTAGTGTCACAATTGTCTTTTTTCTGGTTGCTACAACTGTCATTACAACTGCCATTTCACTGAAACACCTTATCTTTAACTTGCGATTTTAACTGTAGCTAATGGATAATATCAACCAGTCTTAGTAACTAAATCTCGACCAAAATCCATTAACCAGCTAGACTGTAGAACCACCTCTAGCTGGTACTACAGATACCGATCACCCCCGCTGGCCACTACTGGTAACCCAACATGAGTTGTCAACCCCGGATCATAGATTTTGTGTAACCTCCATCCACCAACAGTTATAACGTCAACGAAATAACGATCTTTCAACCTCAATTGTCCAACTCAACACCAACGAACAATGTCCTTAGCCCCATCCGAATACATGTCCTTATTGGACGAAGCTGCCTCTAAAGTCCAGACCATCTTGGAACACGAACCACTGTTGGTCAAACCAAGAGTTATGATCATTTGTGGGTCAGGGTTAGGTAAGATCGCCGACTCTTTACATGCTGAACCAAGAGTAGAGGTCCAGTACAAAGACATTCCTGGTTTCAAGGTATCGACCGTGCCTGGACACGCAGGGAAGTTGATTTTTGGACTTATGGGCACCAACAAGGTCCCTGTCATGTGTATGGTGGGAAGATTACACTTTTATGAAGGTTACAATTTCCAAGAAACCACTTTCCCGGTTAGATTGGCCAAGAAATTGGACTGTGGTGTTGTGGTGGTGACCAATGCTGCTGGAGGTGTTCGTGAAGGGTTTGTACCTGGGGATTTGATGCTTATTGATGATCATATCAATTTCCCAGGGTTGGCTGGTTATCATCCATTAAGAGGGCCAAATTTGGAAGAGTTTGGACCACGTTTCCAGCCGCTTTCTGATGCTTACGATTTCGAATTAAGAAAGTTGTTTTTGACCAAAGCAAGAAAGGATCTTGGAATTACTAGAAAAATCTATGAAGGTACATACTTTTTCGCAGCAGGGCCAACTTTTGAATCCAGAGCTGAAGTTAGAATGATCAAGACTTTGGGTGGTGATGCCGTTGGTATGTCGACGGTCCCAGAAGTCATTGTTGCTCGTCATTCGGGATTGAGAGTATTGGCATTATCATTAATTACCAATGCTGGTGTTTATGAAAAACCACCAAGCGCATTTGACGAGAATCCAAAGCCTTTGGATGAAGGTATGGCCAGCCACGCTGAAGTGTTAGAAGCTGCCGATGAAGCATCAAAAGATGTACAAAGAATCATCGAGGCCACCATCAATGAATTGTAAGTAGCATTATTTTAATTAAAGGGGGAAAAATATATATATATATATATCATTTTTATTTGACTTGCGTTCAATGAAGCCATTAAATCACAAGATTGTAGAAATGAAGGCAAAGTTTGGTTATTTTTTCTAATTGTAAATACTGGAACCAAATAAACTATTGGTCAACTTCACCAGCAGATTCCCATTTCCCTTGTAAGTTTTCTTTCCATAAACTGACCTTGTTATCACCACCAGAAACTGCCAATATATTTCCTGACAATGACCAAGAACATCTCCAACATACATCGGGGAATTTTTCATCAGTCAATAATTGTTTTTGCCATTTTCCATTGTTGTCTTGACTCCAGATTAAAACAGTACGGTCTTGCGAAGCAGTTGCAATGTATGAGCGGGTCAAAACCGATGGGGACCAAGCAACATCACGAACCCAGTCGGTATGACCTTCCAATTTGGCTTCTTCGACATAAGAATTCGATGTAGGATCAAACTTCCAGATTTTAGATAAATTATCAGAACCACAAGTGACAAATCTACGCTGTTGTTTCAAGACAGCCGTGTCCTTGGTGGCACTATGAGTCAAAGGAGCCCAGGAGGCCGAATTAATCCCAATAGCATGGGCATCAAATATAACGTGAGAAGTGGTCCCATCCTCATTGAAGTCAACAACAGAAGCTCTTCCGTCGGAAGAAGTCACCAACAAAACGGCTCCCAACTCATGGGGGGCCCAGCTTACCGAATTGACACTTGCTTGATGGACACTATGTTCAGCAATGATGGACCATTGTTGGGTTTCTGGTTGTTCCTTCCAAATAAGCGCCTTCCCATCGTATGAGCAAGAAGCCAATATCGACCCAAACTTGGGGTGTGCCCATGCAACTTGCCAGACGGGTCCGTCGTGGCCCTTCAAAGTGGTCACCAACTTGTAGTCTTCAGTACCTTCGATTTCAAAGATTTTGATGGTTTTGTCAGACGAGCTGGTGGCCAATCGTTTGCCATAATAATCCAAGACAGCGTCATGGATCAAGTCGTCGTGGGCATTGCCAATTGCTACCATCTTATTTGCTATATATAGTTGTGTATGAATGGAAATGGACGACGGTGGCTGTTATGGTTGGTGAAAATGGTGAGGAAGACGTGTAAAACTTGGGATCAACATTTGACATCACGTGAACTTCACCATTGCTCCTAATTAGGTATTGTATTGTACCTTCAATAGCCTTTAGTTTTATTCATCACCAATGGACCGGTCTTTCGATGAAATCCTGGTGATCTCGTCGTTGGTGCAGCAGTTGACCCGCCAGTTAAACGAATCGGGCGACAACATCACAAAACTCCAAAATATCGCCGAATCTCTCGTACCAAAACACCAGTACCTTGAGTTGTGTACCCAAATCCATAATTCCCAGCACCAAACCATGGAGGACGACGAACAACGGATCATCCGTGAGTTGGAGCAGCAGCGGCTTTCAATCGTCATGGATCTTCAACGTCAAGACTATATGACCGAGAAATTACGGGACTTGATCGACCAGAACGAAGATATTGTGGCTACTGTCAAACAATATTTACAGAACAAACATTCGATCCTTCAACAAGAAGAGGCCAATGTGTCACGAAATTTCGATAATTATGTTTCCAATGTGCTTGATCCCACGGAAGCAGAAATGGAAACGACATTTCAAAACCTCAAGATCTCGGTGATTAAAGTAGCTAAAATCTTACGAACTTTCAATGAAAATAACAAACTCGATCATGAAATCTTGGAATCTAAAACCTATCGGAATGAAGTTGGTGAATTGACTCGGATTTTGAATAACCTAATGAAAACAAAACCACCACCCATCGAAACCCACCACTGATTGAACTGATTGGCGCCATTTCCCTCACCCCTTACTTGATTCCAGTGCTTGGAAGGAACCCGGTATTCTACCGTAATCTTAATGAATTATGAATAAACTATATATAGAATAATATACTTTAATTTTTCTAATGGGACCATTTCCCAATATTCTCTTGACTGCTCTAAGTCTCATCAAATTCAGTTAGCCATGTTCCCACTTTCGCTAGAACTTATAGATGTCACACTGGCCCTTGGTTCTCTACCAACATAGGAATATGCCCGGTTAATGATCTTTCGGTTAGGATCTAATTTCTTCCATGATTGTCTGATTCTATCCAAATTCATATTTGCCCCATCAAACTTGAAAAGATGGCAAATAAAGAGAATCATATCATATATGAAGGTTGTGATCATCTTCATGACGTTACTATTGGTGTCAGGAACCGAAGTGGCCTCTATCTCTTCTTGATTATCTCCAATCAATTTCTGCACAATATCTTTTCGTTCTGATTCGTTCCTAAACACTTCATTGAATTTTCTCAGATTAATTAAATTGTTGATAAGTTCAAATAATTTTGCTTTGCATTGATCGTTTAATTTTGTATTCAATACTTTGGAACTTTCATCCAATTCGTTAATTCTTTTCACCACTACCCGAGTTTCATAAACAAGCCTATCCACGGTTCCTCTTAAATCTTCAATGCTATATTTGAGATCACTCATTAAATCCTCATCCACGATTTTAGATTTGTTCGAACACATTTGCAGATGAATATTTTTCAATTTTGCAAGTTCCAAATTCAATGTGTTATACATCTTTTTAATTTGACTCGTGGTGACCAAATCAGAAGACTCTGATTCTCCTTTCGTATCATAGATCAAATCCGTCTGGTCACTCTCGTAATACCCTAGCAAATTCTCATATTTTATAAGTTTATCCACACCTTTAATGTAATTGTTGGAGAATTTTTCAATAGTAATTGGGATATCAGAGTACTGGTAACCTTCGTCATTCAATGCCGATAAACTTGCACTTCTGGTCACTCTAGTGGTCAGAACATCTTTTTTACTGAGACCTCGTTCCTTTTTAGTAAGTTCAAGAACATTAAGGTTACTTTCCTTGGGAATCAAGGTGGGGTATGAATTTCTCCGATTCAAATTATATTCGAATTTTTCCAAAGGACTAATGACCTTTTTCTTGCCTCTGGAAGTTTTAGAAATCTCACTCTTGCCATCGCCGTTGTTGATGTCCAGTTGATAAGAAGGACTTAAAATTGACGAGTTCAACATCACATCATGACTATTGGCAGTATCTTCAATTTTGATGTCGTATCCAGTCAACAGTGGAAAATTTTCGTTAGTTAAACTGGTGGTGCTTCCTTCACGCTTCCCATTTGAACCTAAAATTTTTCTATTTTGTAATCCAATTTTCATCTTGTTTAAACCCCTTGAATATTTAGAAAGATCAGTCGAGGACCCATTGGAGATCATTGTTTTTTGTGTTGATGCAATTTTATCTTTTAGACTTTTAAATTGATATTGCCCACCTTGATTGGAACTTGAATATTGTCTGTGACGATGATGATGGCCGTGGGATCTCAAGCTTTTAGTATACTGATTATGACCGTAATCTCTGTCAGAGGGACTGACCGCATTCGCAATGTTACCATTCATCTTTGTGGTGGTGTTATCGATTAATCCATAAAAGAGCCTGGTCAATGTTTTACCTGTTATATAATGTTTCACCAAGACTTCTAAATCCAACGTTTCAACATCAATAGGACTTACGTTGTCCGCCAATTTAGCAATACCATTTCTAATTCTGCCACCTGATGACTTTCTATTAGACATGTCGTCGTTATCCCTCGAAGCAGCTTGAATATCTTGAACGGTATTTTTCACCACATTAGTTAACTTCTTGAGATCCATACTATAGTAACTCTTATTTTTTTTATGTGAAGTGCTTGGACTCTGAGTGATCCCCAAATATTGGCCATTATCTTGATCATCATCTGCATTGGTGTTATAATAAGTTTTGTATTTGTCCGGTAAAAGCCTTGTATTGGTGACGGAAAATAATTTGTTCAAAGTTTCAAGATCTAACTTTCTTCTCTTTTCAAGTTTATATTGTCTTTGGAATTGACCAATTGACAACATGAAGCTTTCAAAATCAAATAGATCCTTAGGCACATCACATCCTCCCACCAACTGCAATCTTAGTTTGACACTGAGGGTTAAACTTAAAATGGCGCTGACACTTCTCGAGGGCAAAATACCATTCTTTGGATTTGGTTTGATATTATAATGGGGTAACCCAACCAAATTCCACCAATTTAATATAGCTTCTTCTGTTTTATTACATAACAAACCGTCACAATATTTTGCATCCAATAAATCAAAATAAAATAAGCAGGTTTGAATGACATTTATAAGTTCTCTGATGGCAAATCTAATAGGGATGTTAACATTGTCGATCTTGTACATGTGCCTAAATTTATCTTCGTTGGCATCAGATATTTTACGGGTTGTGAGGTATAATGATCTTCCCGAGCATTGAAGTCGCTTAAGATTGGAATTGATGATGAAATCTTCCTGAATTACTCTTGAATCACCCTGGGTGATGGGAATAAGATTGAGATTGGGTGGTAAAGATGCAAGATTGGTAACAAAACATACTTCATCTGGTTGTCCAGTCAACTTTGGAGCAGGAGTTTCTGCTTGAGGTGATGAAGGAGTCAAGGTGACCATAGAGGGTAAATTGTTCACACTGTTTCGACTTGGAGGTTTTTCATCCATTTTCTTGATTTTGGCATGGTTAGTCATCAATTCATTTAAATATTCTTGAAGACGAAGAGGGTAGAATTTCGATTGTTTTCGTATGATGGTCAATTTAACAACAGAAATAGTGGAACTCATATCACCAGTATATGTTGCAACCACGGTACCTATTCTTCTACTATTGATCCATTGTTCCACCACATAAAGATCGAAACCAGGGACTTTTGCTTCTTCCATGATGAAAAATTCATTGGAACTGACAAAATCCTTTTGGAAATAGTTTGCTGCATTGAAATCAGGAAAAACATAAGTAATTAATTGTTCTGGTCTTGGAATATTATTGATCATGTCATCGTCAGGAACGGTCGCTGTGTCTGAGACTCTGAGACTTGAGCCATTTGGCTTGGTATTAGCCAGTGCCGTCGGCACCGTGAAGGATAGAGTACTAGAATTGGTCATGGTGTTGTTTGTGGTATTACCTTCAGCTGTCTTTCTCTTCCTGGGCCTTCCGGAGGTGCCTGTCTATTAGAAGATGATTAGACAGCTGGTTTAGATTGGTTGCGGATTAACAGGATTTTTTTAAAAGGTTTGGCGGGGACTAAGTATCGGCTTCCCCAGCTTAGGTCTTTGGTTAGTCCGCCGTCAACAATCAAGTAAAGTGGGTTGTAATAAGTGCTTTGTCAAAGTGGCACGGTTTAGTCTAATGAAGAGTATACGCCTGGTTGTATGCAGGCAAGATCTACGGAGTCACCCACTATAGTGAAAAATGGGTGAGAGGAAAGGCTACAGATATTTTGGCTAAATGCATGATTATGAGGGGTTGAATATAGTCCATTTTTACCTATTAAGTATTGAGTGTGAATTACAGATCATGAAATCTGGTTGGTTGTCTTGTAAATCGTCAGGCACTATTGTGCTTTGATTCAACCGTCTGTGCAGGTAGCTACCATGTTACAATTAATAAGAGTTATTGTTGCGGTTATACTCGGTTAATTTCTTCACATGAATTAGTGTTTAGCAATATGATTCTCGGATTTACAATTGATAGGCTCCAACTGGTATTTGATTTTTTTTTTCTTTTGAGAAATGACTCCGGTATGTCCGACAGCCGTTCGCCCTTCAATGTTCTCGAAATGTGGAGAGTGTCATCCTCGTGATTTCTCATCTCTACCCTTAAATGGCATGTGGTGATGTGGGGAATCGAGTTTTATCACTAACTAGGATAGAGATAGGGGTAGAGAGACAACAACATTATTATCATGATGATCTGTTTCATTCCAAGTGTAAAGCAACGGAAGACTCGAGATACAATTGAGAATTTACATTTTTTTCAGGATTTTGCTAAATGTATAGGGAACTCATAACTCATATCAAAAATGATGTTTTATATAAAGTATCAAGAACTGATTGAAATGTAACAAGGTAATGTTGTGGAGACTATGAGTAAGTGTTTTACAAATACTACAAACAAGGTTGACGTTTCATATTTGCTTATGCGAAATTCTCATGCTCCCTTGTCGCAAGCTTTCTGTGCAAATACTTTCAATGAAATGGTCACCTGAATTTTAACTTCTAAAAGTCGAACGATAGTTCAAATCAAATCCATCCTTATTACTGTACCTTTGATTCATAAACTGTTTTGTGGTAGAATTATAAAATAAATTTGAAGTGTAGCTGCATAATCCATTAATGGGTATTATATGCAAAGTATGGAATCTATTACTCAGTATTTCCGGGTATTTCCGTGATTCCTTTGTATTTTTTAGACTAGCTGTCAACTATAATTCAAGTACATACAGATATTTTTCATGGTTTTTTCTGTTTACTGATTCAGGAAGGAAACACCCAAAGTCAACCCACGGAAGACCAAAATCTCTCATGCCCTTGTAAACCCCAAGCTGACCAATACGGCTTGTTGGAGGACTCAATCAATTACAGCGATAGAAATTGTTTTCTCCCATGAATAGAGTCTGAAATTTGCACCATGTAAATTAATAGTTTGGTACTACAAAAGAATCTAAATCACAGTTCTTACGAAATCATTTTCTAATACGTTATCATGACAGATATACCAAACCACCCATACAAAACTAAGGTAAATCCCTGATTTAAACATTCACCCCCATATTTCATAGTATTGTTTACACCACCCTCGGAAAACCCAATGAAACCTTTCTTAAGTATCTGTATAGCAACGCTGAAATCTTAACTTACGATGAACTAGCTCATCTACAGAATAATATTTTATCTTTTTAGAGTCAATGAGAAGATATATGTTGAAGTTTTAAAGCAACATAGGAATATAGTTATACTATCATAGGTGTAGTCTCTAAAAGGTATATCAAGAAAAAACAAATTGAATGACTATGTTGCTATCACCCGTAGTAAACGAGAAAATTACAATATAATTCCTCTCAGTAAAATCTATAAACCTGGAGATGTCTATTTTGATTTATTAACAAACAGAGCACTTGCTAGAATCGAACACAGTTCCGATAAATACTTTGATGATATTCGTTAACATGGTGGTTTGCAATAATTATACGTATCATTTGCAATACATGAAATATCAATGTAAAAGCTCACGTTCCACTGAAGATCTCATGTTTCTAGACGGCATCTTTTGATTATCTTTAGAAACATTTTCCTTAAAGAATTCCCTGTAACTAAAAGTATGTTGATCACCTGGCTGGTAAAATCAAGGAAAGAAATAAACTAGTGACATATGAATCTATACTTTTGTAATTATTGTGAGAATGAATTACATGTTTTGAATCTTTTCGCAACCAATCCAAAGATTAGATCTTCCTAGTTTCACATTGTTTGCCCACCTGGCAGAACCATACCAGACGTCGTCAAAAATATTTCCCAGGATCAAGTATATTCCAGTATCCATCTATAATGATACTATCTTATATCCAAGGAAACTTGTGTCATTCCAATTATAGAGTACCTTGTGAGATCCATCTTCACATCTCTCATATAGATATTAAAGGTACGGTCGAAGAAACAACTCCTCAGTGACATCAGGCAATTTGATCTACTACTATGTAGAGCAACTGATATATTCGTACGACAAAACTAATATCTGCTTGACTGTGTACAATTCGTTTAATTACTGCTTTGTTAACCAGACTGGGATAGATGGATCACAAATTTTTCTGTTTTATAAGGATGTCTACTCTATGGGTTAGTGTAGTAGTAGCGAAGTGTATCTAAAAGGTTAGATACTTGTTGATGATTACCCTAAGATATACAGCCATATTTATAGTAGAGGATAGGGGACAATCCTCGGGCTAATACTCGGGACAAGGTACCACGGAGGGGTACCTCTTGACAACCACTATAGCGGCCCATCTACGGCCCGGTTTCTCACATGGACCTTACGGTGTTTAGTCACCTTAGAGCCCCTATCTGTAAGAGAGGGGAGTCGTCCATACGACGGTGTCAAGGTGGGTCCTTGTCCAGGATCTGTACACAACATCACCCCCCCAGACCGAGGAGAGTGATCCCTAGACGTTTCTACTACGTCACCGGCCGAGATATTCTC
>JAKTXG010000146.1:0-23278 GCA_030561385.1 Suhomyces bribrorum | reverse complement strand
TCAAGGAGTCCAAAAGTTGAAGAATAATTTCAAAAATAGTGGACGTTTTACCCGTACCTGGAGGTCCTTGTAAGATTGTGATGGCATTATTTAAAACCGATTGAATGGCAATCGCTAATTGATATTCTTACTACAGTAGCAGCTTTGGTCTGTGTACGCAATACAAAGTGACTTTCTCGTGGCCCCCCACCTTCCCCTCCCCTCCCCGTCCAGAAATTTCTTCTTGATCCTGGCACCATCCATTCTATTCGATTGGTGTCTACACTGAGTCCTGTGGAGTATTGATCCTCGATAAAATCGGTTGCTTAGATTAATAATACTTGTTTATTTCACGTTCATAATCAACTCCGTTCTTTACCAAAAATAATTCCCTCCATATCTCATCCTCTAGCGGTGTTTCTCATCATAGCTGTTGTCTTTTTGGTCTGATCATTGCTGTTGTTAACCTTGGTTATCATAATTCCCTTGCCCTCCCCCTCCCCCATCATTTTCCATAGTTTCCCGTCCATTGTTGGTATCTTTCGTATATTTGGGGATATTTACAACTTGATCGATTAATAATTGCATAAAAATGGGTTCGTGTGCTTCTAAAGAACCGACTGCTCCTCTGTCTACCGGCACCAAGCACCCTACAAAACGTCAAGATCAAAAGCTGGCCTTGGATCGTAAACACGATACCTCCAACTTCGCCAATAATGAATCCACTGGCTCTTCCACCGATACCCAACATGAAAAACCAAGTGCCATAGTCCCTTCGAACCCTGTCGATGTGGCTGCTGCCCATCCTACGGGCCAGAACACCACCAGAAACGTCAAGGTGTTATTGTTGGGATCGGGTGAATCCGGTAAATCTACCATCGTTAAACAAATGAAAATCCTTCATCAAAATGGTTATTCGAAAGAAGAATTGTACGAGTATAAACCATTTGTTTATAAAAATGTTCTTGATTGTATCAAGAATATCATCAATGCCATTTATGATTTACAACCAGATTTGGTCAAATCTGAATCTTCTACCAAACCACTTACTGCTGATAGTGAAGAAAGCTTGGAGCTTTTCAAAGGCAACAACAACGAGTCCAAAGGACCCGTCTCCAAATCAGACTTGGATGAGATCTTGCTGTATGATTATTCCATGGATTCAGACGATCCATTTGATCTTCATATTGCTGGATTAATATCCAAAGTTTATAACAATCCTGATGTGCGTAATTTTTCAAAATCTCAACAAGGTAATTTCTATTTAATTGATTCTACCAATTATTTCCTCACTGAAATCGAAAGAATCGCCCAACCTAACTATATTCCTAATGTTAATGATATTCTTAGAACCAGAAAAAAGACCTCGGGTATATTTGATTTCAAATTCCAAATGGGTAATGGTTTAAATATTCATATGTATGATGTTGGAGGTCAAAGATCCGAGCGGAAGAAATGGATCCATTGTTTTGATAATGTGACTTTAATTATTTTTTGTGTGGCATTATCAGAATATGATCAAGTTTTACTTGAAGAAAATAGTCAAAACAGATTGGAAGAGTCATTGACATTATTCGATTCTGTCATCAACTCAAGATGGTTTGCAAGGACTTCGATTGTTTTATTCTTGAATAAGATCGATGTATTCGCCGAAAAACTTGCATATTCTCCTCTTGAGAATCAATTCCCCGATTATACTGGTGGTAATAATATCAACAAGGCCGCAAAGTATATTTTGTGGAGATTCACTCAATTAAACAGATCAGGTTTAAATATCTTCCCTCATGTGACTCAAGCCACTGATACCTCCAATATTCAATTGGTGTTTGTGGCTGTCAAGGAAACCATTTTGGAAAACTCCTTAAGAGATAGTGGTATTTTGTGAGCAAATAATGTATTAATCACTACCGACTAGTCCAATCATCCACTAACCAGCAAACTAGTATCGTGTTTTTGGGACACTGCCATTGAATACTAATCAATAAGCTTTGATTGCCATCTGCTTACATCTGGTCAACAAATAATTAAAACTAAAAAGACCAACCCTCAAACAGAGAGAGATCGTTCATTATTATTGATTGACACTGAACAATTTATTCACCATATCATACCAATTGATGTCTTATTCATCGGTCATACCATGATCTTTGATCACAGAATAGTTAATTGGACTATAAAAGCTTTGAATTCTTAAATAAAGTTTCCTTGTTTTAAGGCATGTAGGTGTCACTCCGTTATTAAATGATGAGCTTTAGTTGTTCATCATCTAGAAGTAATTTTAAGCGAATTTTTAATTAGGATACTTTACATTACATCATACATATCTATACAGCATTGCTGAATGATAGCAATTGTTGAAATTTGAAGCTTCAACACTTATGATTCGACTTTGGGTTATGTTTGCTCTGTTTTTGGCTCTGATTTTAGTTCTGGCTTTGGTTCTGGTTTTTGTTCGTCCAGTTTTGGTCTCACATATTGGAGGTTATAACCCCCAGTATTTGCCCGTCCTCTACCTCTTCCTCTATAGGAAGATCCGCGGTGAGATCCACGACCTCTTCCTCTACCTCTTGTAGATCTACTCTTGACATCACCATCTGGTTCAGTACCATGGTTTTCTGATTCTGCAGAATGATGTGAGCTTTCGTCTTTGCTGTCTTGGTTAACTACTTCAGATTCACCTCCATTAGTATCATTCTTCGATGGAGTTTCCTTACGTGGTTCTGATTCCCTTCTTCTAAATTTTCTGGGCTCATTCTTTGGCTCTCCGTTTTCAATAGTTCTGGTCTCATCTTGAGTACCATGGCCGTTATGTTCTTCTTTAGTGAATTTGGTTCCTCTACCATAATTTCCACGCAGTCTCCCTTGTTGGTGATTACCTCTGGTACGACGGTTATGGTGGCCATCATCGTTTTCTAATGGTCTACCTGTTTCTGGATCAATATGATCTGGCTGATGGTTCCCATGGTACTTGTTATTACGATGTGACCGTTTTTCTCTTGCCAAATGGGCATTTTTTGTCACCAACTCATCCAAATGCTTTTTAAAGTCGGGTCTATCATCATCCACGGGTCTTTCAGGTTTGGGAGTCCCATCAGTCAATATAACCGGGATTTCTGGGACTTTTGAATCCTGTTTTGATTTAATCGATCCTGTTTGGTTCACCTTGTCTATGGAATCACCTGACTTTAAGTCTACTTTGGAAATAGATTCTGCTACCAGGTCCAAATCTTTAGTCTCAGGGGAAGATTTTTTGCTTTCATCCTTCTTATCTATAGAGCTTTCCAGTACCCCATCTGATTCTTCGGTAGATAAAGTACTGGCTTGAACTTTTTTCTTCAAAATTATAGGCTTTGAAACTGCAGGTTTTGGAGAAGCTTTTTGCGATCTTGGGGTAGTTCTACCACAAGCGAGGTCGTTATTATTTGGCTTTCCACTCAACAATTCCGCAAGACTTTTCCCGCTTCCATTCATTTCATAAACAGATTGGGGAGGAGGTGACTGGACCGTGTGTGTTATTGTGGAACTTGTTGTTTTAGTGGTTCCGGAGGATTTTGCCACAGCATCTGGTGACACCTTGGCATCCGAATGATCACTTGGTTTTGAAAAAGAAGGCCGCTTCAATATGGAGACCGATGGTCTTCTTCCTTCAGAAGATCTTCTGGAAGAGTTTAAAGAATTTCTTCTCAATTTTGGAGATGCAGATTCATGGAAATGTTTGATGGTTGATTCCACATCCACGGAGTCTTCATCGGGGCCCAAAGTTTGAACAGTTGTTTTATTGAGATTGATTAGTTTCTTTTCGATTTCTTGTTGTTTGCTTAAAACATCCACTGGCTTTGCACCACCAAAAGGGTTTGGTTTGGGTTTGGAAGATGAAGATGTGGGAACGAGAGGAGGAGCGTTGACTAGATGAGCGGGCACTCTTGTTTGATCAAGTGGCTGGTGGGGTCTAAGGGGAGATCTTGGTGGGTGTTGACGAGAAATAGGAGTCTGTTTTCCAGCCAAAAAGTCATGTTGGATCTGTTGGATATCCAGCTCATGTTGTTTATTAAAGTTGATGCAGTTTTGGAAATCGTTAAAGTCGGCCAATTCAACCACCACTCTACGATTCCCCTTATAATACAAGTCTTGCCATTTCAACACTTTATTTAGATCACTGGCCGATTTCAACTCCACAAAAGCCACCTTTTTAATGACATGAGTCTCTAAAATGTTGGATGAAGGGTCAGCCACGATTTTGAATTTCACGAACGTGGTGTATCTGCTTTGGAAAAGATCCTCAATAAACCCATCATTGGCAGTTATAGGCAAATTTAACAACTTGACGATGTAGGGAGGCCCATAGTCGGGCCCGCCGCCAGAATGACGAGAGAATCCGCCTCCCGATTGGCCATAGTGATCATTGGAGTACGAGGATCCGTATCCTTTCTCGATGGGCACCGAAATAGATGCCATGTTTATATCATCATCGGCCCAGGAGCCACCGTACGCTAAAGATGTTAGTAACACGATTGTTTGTGGTTCATTGATTATGGTTCACGGTATTTTCTGGAAATATACGTACACATGTCGTCGAAGAACTCTTGCAAGCTCATTTTCTTAGGGGGTGCTAAAAAGTGTTAGTATGATTCGATGGTGGGGCTGAAATGGGAGAGTGACGGCTGGTAGGGGGGGCCATTGCGGGGGCCCGCGGGGCATGCCAAAAGCCAATTTGAAGGGGCCCGGTGTGTACTTACCCATCTTTACTGGAGCAAGGGAGAAAAGAGCGGATGACCGGTGTGGATTTGTGAATTCTAGTGATAACGTTTGATATTAAGGATCATTTGGTGAGTGACGGAGTTTTTGTTTTTAGGGCGGGGTCACGTGCCGCGCGCTGGTTTTGGGTGCCAATCATCACCATGCCTCCAAGTGGCATTCTACAGTCTTTTTTTTTAAATTAATTCAAACCAAGCACCAGAATTGTTTTGTACAATTAGTTCATATTAGTGATAGGGCGGACAAATAACGGAAACCACCAGGAAAATATCACCAGAAAGCTACGAGTGGTTCTGTACAAATGCTGATGGGTATTTTAGCAAGTGTATGGAGCGGGCCCTATTTTAGGATCATATCACGTAATTAATTAGTCATCTATTAATATCAATTTTTTGAAGTTATTAGTATAAAAATAGTGGGGCTCCTAGTATAAACAATTTCGGTGCTTGGTTTAAAATAATTGGAAAAAGACTGTAGTGTGTGTTATTTTAGTGTGTTTTACAGTTACAGAGTTACAGGATTTGGTGAATAATTGGTATATATATATATATATTTATTTTTTTTTTGGTTGTTGTTGGGTGCAAAAAAATTGGCCCAATTCTAAAGGTCATCAAAGTTCCGGTAGATGGCTTGCCAGTCAGCAAAGAAGCCCTTGAAGAACTTGAGGCCCAATCCCACGTCCTTACTACCGGTGGTAGCTCTGATGGAGTGCATTGAGAGCTGAGGAATACCCACGTCAATGGTACGTGCACCCGTTTGTGACGACACAGAAGGACCAATAGTACCACCAGAACGCGAATCGTTTCTGATTTGGAAATATTGAATCTTGTCACCATTCTTTCTGGCGATTTCTTCCACAAGAGCCACACCCACGGCGTCGGTGGCCATGTGGGCATTGGAGTCCAATGAAATCGAGATACCAGTGTTGGGCACGGGCTTGTGGCCGTCCAAATACACGTACTCATAGTTGGGGTTGACCAAGTGGATGACATCGGCAGAAAGAATGATGGAGTTTGCATAGGTCAATCTCACTGCTTCTTGGGTGTTTGAGTTAGAAGAGTCCAAAGCTTGGATGACTCTAGACACAACCAGTTCCACAAGACCACCCTTGATACCAGTTCTGGTGAGCGAGCCCACTTCTTCATGGTCAAACAATCCCACAATAGAGAAGGAATTGGATGAAAGTAATTGGTCGTGACTAGCTTCAATCAATGCTTCAAGTGCAGCCCAAGAACAAATCCGATCGTCGATTCTGGGTGAGTACAAGAACTCGTCGTTCAACCCACCGACAGTACTCTTTTGTATATCATAAAGCTCCAAGTCCCATTGAACAATATCAGAGACCTTGACGCCAATTTTGTTGGCCACATATCTCAACAATTTCAATGAATGTTTTCCATACAAAGGTGCTGATTTTTCTTCCTCAGAAGCAGGCTCGTCTTCACCTGAAGAGTATCCAACCACGGGCACAGCATTGGTTTCGGTGTTATGGTCTTGCGAAGGAGCTCCGAAATGAGGTGCCAAAGAAGGAATGTGAGCAATTGGGTGGGGAGTGGAGTCGACCAACTTGGAGGTGATCTTGCCGTCTTGTTTGACCAAAACCTTACCACCAAGACCCAAGTCTCTGTCGAACCAAAGCCAGTTCAAGGTGCCTCCGTAAGGGGCCACTCCCAACAACTCGTAGCCATCGACCTTGGTCTTGGCGGAAGCAGGCTTCAATTTGGCGGTCAATGCATCGATATGCGACCCAATGAGCCCCACCCCATCGCTAGGTTTCCAATCCTTACCTACCACGAAAGCAGCAAGGGCAGAGCCATTTCTGATGGTGAAGTACTTCCCATGGGTCAATTGAGACCAGTCGTCTTGTTCAGACACATATGTGAAGCCGGCGGACAGAAGTTGTTTCTTGAAGTAATTGACCACGTGGAAAACAGTAGGGCTTTCGTAGGTGAAGTCAATATACTCCTTGGTGTATTCCAAGATAGGTTTGGAGGTGGAAACAGCTGTAACGGAGGAAGTCGACGATTGGGCTGCGACGGTGGCGGCACCCTGCGAAGTCCCAGTAACCTGAGCGGATCCTTGGGATCCTTGGGCTTGAGACTCGGTGATTGCCTTTAAAAGGTCTTGAAGAACAACCCCGATATCTTTACTCATAATAAGTCAATTGTATTGGTAGAGAAATGCTGGCACCAACGCACTTTTATATAGTGGCGGTTAGTACAGCGGCAATGGAAGCCAGCTAAGTCACGGCACCGCACTGTGCGGTGTGGCGTGGCGTGGAACCCCACAATTCCGGTACTGATTGATAAGCCAGTAATGGAGACAATAGCCAGGAAAAATAGTGCTGGAACCAGCCAATAGCGAGAAACCACACTGGAGCCAGTTGGAGCCAGCTGGGGCCAGCTGGGGCAGGAATTGGCCCGATAGTGACCTGGTGGTAACTGTAGTGCCAGCAGCGACACTTTAGTAACAGTTTATAACACTGTAATGGCACTGTAATGGCACTGTAATGGCACTGTAGCGACACTGTAGTGACACTGCTATGGTCCTCACTAAACGGCCCAGGCCGGTGCGAGCCCGGCATGGTGCTAACTGGACTGAAAATGGCATAATTTAGTCCAAAAATGGCTGTTCGTAGACTGATCACAAGATGAATCCGGGCATTATTTGGTTATCAATTACTACAACTAGAGCAGGTCTTTGCTACACTATGGCACTACGGTAGGTATTTCTATGTTAATGGCACAAACAGACTTCTTCACTGTAGTAACTAATGTGTTTGTAGTGGAGTGCCCCACTAATTCACTGGCTTTTTGGCTGCGAAAGTTGCAGCCACTATCAATGGAAACACCACACTGACATCGGCGTATACCTTGACACTTTTGGCATCGGCCTTGATCTTACCCCAACTGATTGCTTCGTCGGGCCGGGCCCCGGCGTCGGACCCATCGAACTCTTGGCCAGTGTTGATATACACAGCATAGTCGGCCCCGTTTCTCATCAAACAGGCATTACATATATGATGCTTGATCAAGCCTCCTCCCAAGATGATCATCCCGGCACGGGAAGCCTCCATGGACATGGAGTTGATTCTGCGGATATCACTGACAATATCCAATCTCAATTGCTGGGGAGAGGCCTTGAAGGTATGAAAGAAAAGCATATCACCAATGGACCCATCGGTCAAAGCAGGACAGAAGATAGGGATTTTGTTCTTGTGGGCCCAATACAACACCGAGCTTTCGTGGTTGATTTCCTTACCAAGACGGTCGATCAATTTGGATGGGGTCCACACCGCTTCCGACCCAGCATTCAATGCCTCAGGACCCAACTTCTTGACGGCGTCTTCTTGCTCTTGCAAGCATTGGTCCAAAATAGGAACAATCCATTCTTCAAACTTGACGTAGTTGTCGTTGGGCACCAACAAATTCCCGATTCTGTTCATCCCTTGATCTCTCAAGCCTTTCCCTGGTAATGCAAAGTCTCCCATGTAAGTAGGGGCCAAAACCTTGATCAAATCCTCTTCAATGCCTCCTGCAGATGCCACAATGGCACTGACCATCTTGTTTTGTACTAAATATCTCAAGGTATCTCTTAAACCAGAAGAAATCAAATTGGAGGTGTATCCCATGAAAATGGTGGCTTTCTGATACCCTTGGTCATCAAACTCTCCCTTGACTTCGTGTTCCGGCAATTCGTCCCGGTGCTTTCCTCTCCAAGCTCTCATTTCATCGATGGTATCACAAGCATCCGCCACCGATGATGCTTGGAACCCCATCGTCTTCATCGACTTGATAAGATCCACCGCTCTCATGTTATACGCCTCATCCTTGCTGTAGTCTACTCCTTTGACCTCCACAAATGTATCTGGCACTGGTGCCGACTGCTTCAACACCGCATCCGATGCTAATTCTGGAAGTTGACTCATGGTGTATGGATATAAAATTTTTCGCATCTCGAAATGATCAAGACTTTGGTAATCATCACCATATGGCAGTAGGTGGGGAGAATATGGGGAAAATGGGGAAAAGGGGGGGGGATGCCACTATGTGGATCGCTACTACGGTTTAACCAATGTTTTTACCCGGTGTTTTTAACCTGTGTTTTTAACCTGTGTAATATACTATAATATACTATAATATACTATAGTATACTATTATATCTGGTTTGTATGGTACTATGTGTAGTTTGGATACTAGTAAATGTGACTAGTAGATGTGCTTTTTGGAATGGGTCTACTGGATCTACTGGATCTACTGGATCTACAGCTTCGTAGAGGTGGATCTGCCTCCTTCTTTCTTTCTTTTCGGTTGTTTATTGAATATAAGATGATGACGTTTCCGTTCTTTCACCATGCAGCGTTGGCCCACTGGCCACTATTTCACAATCCATAAGGATCTTCACCACAAATGCCAAATACACGCATTACAAAGGCTTGCAACCTCCGCTTTTCGTTGCACTTTCACACACAAAAAGCTTTCCCCATTTCTCTCCTTATGTGTATTTCTCTGTCCCAGACATGCCTAACATGTCTAGTATATATTAATGAGACTGCTGAACCCATTTCCTCAAACTCTTTCCCTCACTTCAGGGGCCCATGCAGTGTGCTTGGGTCTGGCAGTGTTATAAGTGACAAAAGCACCAGTACTGTTGGTCAAGTTGGGCTTGTGCTTCTCTGGTAAAGGATAAGCCCTGGTGGTCTTTTCGTCCCCTTGCAATTGGTTGGGTCTGGTGTTGGTACCATACCCTAACCAGTAATGCCATCCAGGCTCAATTTGAGACATGTCAACAGACATCCCCCAAGTGTTGTATTCGACCCATCTGGTTCTTAAGTGGATTTCTTCTGGGATCTCGGTTTCATAAAACTTGTTACCATAGTCATCGATACCAACCAAAGTCCCTCTTTTGGTATCGTTGAGGTTTTGTATTTGCCATCCGGCTCTTCTCAACCCCGAAGAGTAGATGTTCTTAAGTGTACGGACAATAGAGGTCGACATCTTAGTGAAGTTGTTGGTAGAAAGGGTGAATTTGGATTTTACAAACGGGTGGTCGTGATTGGCCGCGAGCGGATCATGTGATGCGTGTCACGTGATGTGGTCCTGCCACCATATACTGTTGGGCAGTTGCCACGGGGTTGTGGAGATAGAGGTAGGAGGTGCTTGGGATGTTTGCTTGTATGGCGTGCTTCGAGGTTGAGGTAGGACCAATTTTTAAGTTTGGGGCAAACAAGTATTTCGCAGCCACCTTAGACAATACCAGATGAACTCTGGCTAGGAGAGCAATGCATCATTGGAAACCCATTCTTGCGAAGATAATGTATGATTGTATGATTGTATGATTTCAGAAGTATTGAGGATGAAGAATAAAGTGGCATCTGATTCAGGAATTGAAAATAGCAAGTGCCTATTGTGGAAACATATACGCAACCTTGCTCCATTTCTGCTATTTTACTTTTTGGAACCGGAAAAACCATGGCAGCTTATACGGCTGGGGATCGACATATGCTCTTTTATAGACATGGCCCATTGATAACTGTAGCGTATTATAATTATTATGAAATCAGAATTAGTCAATTCGTTTAGTTGGTTGCGAAACCCTCACATTTGAAACATAGACATTTGCACCCATTCCTATTAAATAAAATAGCCCATCATCAACGATTGGGATCAAGATGAAATGCTTTGAAGCATGGATGGTTGTTGTGGCCGGTGCTAGCTGAGTAAAAATTACTCTTCAGAAGGCAAATTCTGTCAAACCACAACCATCAGAACCTAGCAAAAAGTATACTATCAAGTTTAGTAGAGCCTTGAAACGGACATAAAGTGCCTTTGAGGATACTGGAAGCTCGGATCCCGACACCATATGGGGTCTATAACGTATCACAAGCGTCCAGAGACTTAGAATCTTTCTTTGATATCAAGTATATCGATCCCATCCAAAGTACTAGCATGTATACGGTGGATGAAATTTCATGTTATTACCCCCTAGAGTAGTTTCAGCTGGCACAGGAAAGCCACCCTACAAAACCGAGACTTAGGGCCTCATCTTGTCCAAGCAGAGGCATGGTGGTTCGAAATCGATACTGTACTCAAAAGCTGTGACAATCTGCCAGAATTTCATCGCCACTTATTCAATATACTTTTTGATCAAGACATGACTGGATCATTATTATTTGGAGGTGTAGATAATGCCAAAATATAGGGCGATTCGGTGTGTTTGATAGAGGCTGTTAAGTCAGGTATCGATTCGTTCATATTCAATGTCCAGCCAATCCATATCTACCCGTGCCTGGATTCAAAGTTGTCCCGAATTATAGCAGATTCTGTTCCAAAGGAACCAAGAATACTGTAGCAAGGGTGGATGATGGATTATGATATACAGGGCCTCCCTGAGATTGGTTTGGGGTCTGGAATCAGAATATCAATGTATTATAATCGAGTGGGATCATCATACAAATATAGGACTGCCACTTCTTCAATCTACTGTATACCACCCATCATAACATCATTGAAGTGCCCAGCTTCGGCATCAATGACCTTAACAAACTATGTTGTGTTTGAGGTGGAGAACAATCATATTAGTACAGGCCAGATTGAGTCAAGCACCAGTCAGCACCAACTATCAGATCATGGCCAGATCAAGGTCAATTGGCCATATCGGAAAACCCTATACACTGGCTAGTTATGGCTTTGTAGTTCTTCATAGTTCAACATTAATCAACTTAGCCCATTCCCTCCAGTGTTTTGGTACTCCATTCTGGTGGGTGGTTGTCTCACGTTCAAATTCTCCCACTACTAGCTACTTTAGCTTGTTAGTTGCACCGCGATCTTCGCACACTGTCCTGTCCCAGGGTAAGCTGATGCCATAGTATTAGTGGTCCATAACCGCACTGTATAATTTGTTGATGTCTGATGTTGATCTCACCTCAATTAACTTTCAAACATCTACCATCATGTCCAAACCAGATCACACAGCCGAAATTGAAAGTCTTCGCAAGACCCGGGCTACTCTTCAAGCAGTCAAGGAGTCGGTGGCCAAGATTCACCAGGATATCTCCACCGTGGTCAACACAAACACCCCCAGAGTTCTGAAGGACCTACAAGAGTTGAAACGGGTAGTTGAGTCTGTTGAAGAATGAGCCAGCATCCCACCAGCAATCCTTCCTTTTGAACGAACTGGTCAAGCCAATCGTATATATGCTGGCTTCGCAACTTGTAGGGATATCACACACATTGGTTACTCCATTGGAAGCCCCTTGTCTACGGAAGATCGATGCATTGGTTGTTCTTTTATGGGTTGTTTTAATGCTATACACAAGTTTCTATGGACTCATTTTGATTTTGGTTTGGGGATGATAGCTATCTTGGGGAAATGTTTATGATACCCTGGAGATATCTCCACTGAATAGTTGTCAGGGCTGATAATCTCTCGTCTTTCGACCATAGAGGACACTTTTTTGACCTCTAGCAAGTAGCTCACACTGACCTTACTCAACTGGTTGAACCAGTCGACGACACTTGGGGAAGTGGCCCGGAATTGATGTTTGATCGCATCGTTTTCAGTGACATCTTTGATCAATTGTTGGTAGATGGATTTACTGGTTTGTAATTTCTCTTCAATCATCTTGAACAAAGGCATGTAATTTTTAATGTCATTCAAGTATTGAATATCCAAAGAGTTTTGATATTGTTCATATGAAGGTAAGTTGGGAACCCCAATTGATGACCATGGCTTGAGCCTTAAATTGTAAAGGTTCTTGAGTTTGGTCAATGAGTTGGCCGGCCCCTTTAAAAAGTCTATAATCTTGAATGATGATAAGATGATTAAGTAAATTCTTGTTGCTTCAATTAAACCATTGAGCGCAGTTAATGATGGAATCAAGTATAATTTTAAATAGCTCTGTGTCTTGATAATATCTGGTAATACAACGTCGTGATTATATTGATTCAATGCCTTCAATTGGTCCTTTTTGGCCCCAGCCTTTTGTTTCTTGATTCTTTTGGGTATCACGGTTTCAATTTGATGAATTTTGCCTACTAATATTTGGTCAACTCGACATTGAAGGTGTTCGATCAAAATTTGGACAAGATATGACGAATACCAATAGATCAAATAGATTTCGAAACTTTTGTAGATATCTAATTGAATACCTCCAAGGGCAAGATCAATCATAAGGTTTAATTTGATATGATACACAAAAGAGCTCAACGGTAACGCTATATCACCGCTAGGGATTTCATTGCCAATATTGAACATTTGATGCATTTCAAGCTCAAATGTTTCCCAAGAAGCTTGGAGATTATCCCAGATTAGAAGTGCTTTTGATCGGAGTTGTTGCTGACGACACCAATTGTTTCCATAAATGGTCAAGTTATGATACATTCCAGTTTCCAAATCGGCCAAAAGTTGGGTCAACCGTTCGTTGATATGGATTTTTGCATCTGGTTTTAGAGACCCTAACACCGACTCATTTAAATTTAATAATACGTTGGATTGACCTACAATGCCTTCAACTGCACTAATGGTGAAGTCAGCAAGATTGACATGAGGATCTCCCAAAATTGTCTTGTCATCTCTTATGATAAATAATTGTAGCATTCCGCGGGAGATGACATTGATGGAAACGATTTTTTGGCCAATCTCAAGGTTTAAGAAATTGTAGAACTCGTGGATGGTTGAAAATTGCGCTGATTTGCTGACGAACAGGTGGATACTTTCGAAAATATTGCTGAGAGTGTCCCAAGAATCTTGAGAAGGTATCTCATATAAGGGAAATGGGATGTTTTTATTATCGAGATCCAATTGTACAAACCGGGAGAATGAGGCCGGTGGAACGGGGAAATCGACAAGTGTGGACGATAAATAAGCAACAGAGTCCACACCTTGTTTCAAAAACTGTATATCTTGAGCCACGTAATTTTTTTTACCAAATAGTTGAATTGGGATGTCGAAAATCGTTTCTATTTTGTTTAAATTGATGAGCAATTGTATTTGGTGAACCAAAATAGTTGACAAAGAGTTGTCAGTAATATTTTTTTTGATCCAGTCGATGGTAGATTCCAATTCTTTGACGATTAAGGAGGTATCGATATCCTTGAAAAATCCAAAGTTCATATTTCTGGTGGTTAAATCTTCTTCTTCGTAGAGAACATTCGTTGAGACATAAATGCAGGTTCCAATAAACTTCGATAACCCCACAATGAACGATTTCAATACTTTATGGACCATCTGAACCTCTAGGTCTTCTCCCACGCCATTTGCTCGGGTTGTTTCAGGTAATCTCTCATTGACAAGAGAACATTTGGTAAAGAATGACCGCGAAGGGTCTGTCTCGTAATTTCTATAGTTGGATAAAAGTGTTTGGACATATCGGCAACTCAACACTGTCACTGGTAATGAACTACTATTCAACCAACTGGAGAAAAGTGTAAGTAGTTTGTTGTGGATAGCTATCACTGATTGGGGAGATTGGGGTAGCGCGGTGTCGAAATCGATTTCGTTTTGCAGCAAATCGATTAGTCCCGTATCAAGTTTGGGGTTAGTGACTTCAATAGCCCGAGTTCCATCGAGTAAATCAAAGTACTCTGATTTCACCACTTTACTTGCATTGATATCATCGAGAGAATTGAAGATTTGTTCGGTGATATCAACATAACCATTGTTATCAAGAAGTTTGGACACGGCGTCGACGTCAGGGTCCTTAAGTTTCAACTGTTCTATCATGTGGAACCGAAGGTAAATCGATTTAATGGTTGGAGTATGGCTAAAGAGTTAAGTATAGAGGTAAAAAAAAAAGAAGAGGTACCGATTGTATGCAGTACGCCTGAATAGTGGTTGCAATTTGCAGTCACCACAGTGAACCAATTGGCAGGTCGTGGAGGTAGTGGGCAAGATGGGATTGACCAGTGTACCGGTGTGTTTTTATTTTGGTCTAGAGAATGTTAGAAACCACCAAAAAAGATAGGCAAAAATTAGAAAAAATTAGAAAAAATTAGAAAAGATGAAAAAAATCATAAAAATCAAAAAATTATAAAAATCAAAAAAACTCAAGAAATCCAAACTTCGGAGACAACATATATAAAATTTTGCTGGTACAGTATGCAGAAGAATCTGAAAGAATCTGAAAGGAGGAAAATTGGATGCCATAAAGTCCAATGAGCGGGGATAAACAGCCGAATGATTTGTGTTCGTGTTCGTCTTTTTGTTGGAGGCTTTGCGGAGACGACACGTAAAAGTGATCACTGGGTCCAGTATTAGCAACATGGAAGGTGATGTGCGGGGGGACATTGATCGGCAAAACAATGCCGGCGAATTCAGTACGTCCCAAAGCTACTAACGACATGGCTAACAAGTACAAATTCCAAAGGAGTATTACGTAACGGCTTAGTCATCGGGCGGTCAATTAAACTTTTCACCTATTCAGGGCGACTGGCAAAAGCAAGATCTGGCCACCGCACAGAACAAATAGGTTGCGGCCTGCCAGGGTCGGCTCGTGACCGTCAGTATATGCTAATCTAGATCTGATGGAGAAAGATCGTATGGGCCAATATCGAAAGTAGGTGGTGGAGACTTTGAACCATTATTGGAATATCATCACCACACAATTTCAATTTAATCGGTAGAACCTCAAAGAAGCATTTCTTTTGCATGGAAAATTGACCACCAGACACCCAACGGCCCGTTACAGAAACCCGAGGGTATTTTAATGGAAAAGGGTCTGGGGTGAGATACGAGGGTATTGTCGGGGGTTAAAAGTATGAGTGAATGTTTGACCATGACCAAAGTGTGGCTCATCTAACCTACCTACAATTCATCAAAGGCACATGGTTGGTGGGCCCTGGTAACCCATGGTTACGAGTGTTTATCGTATGCTTACTAACGGTTTTATTAAAAGTTTGTTCCCCGGTCCAATTGGAATGGCTAGCCCTTATGTCGTATCTAGGTCCACCTAATAGTAACCTATTTGGACCTATTTGAAGCCACGTTCTATTTTTTTTTTTTTATTTTTATTTTTTTCATTTTTCTTGCTTCGTGACTCATCCCCGTTTTAGCCTTATTGACTCGCTCTACTTATACGGTACTGTGTAAACTGAGGTCAACCCTTGTAACCCTGGGTCGGCGCCGATTCGCGGGTTCTAGTGGGTACCTACCGATATTGCCCATTTCCGAGGGTGAGGGGGGCAAAGTTTCTTTTCCCCCTCCCTATCTTTTTTCACTACGGGAATATAAATTAAACATTTTCCCCATCCCATTACATCATACGTATAATTTGGGGGGGTTTTTTTAATTATCAAAAAATCATCTTTCAATCAATCAACCATAACGCGTCCATAAACCAAAATCAATAATCCCTTGTTGACTAGTTCGTGAACGAACCCGTCGCTGTATTTCCATTCTGGTTCGAAATCCCAGAAAAAAAGTAGTAGTGTCACCACCATTTACCTGTTGATTACTAATTCCAAACTGCTCCCCTTCCCTAGTCTTTTTACTTCAAGCCAAGACTATCCAGATACCAGTGGTGTTGAAAACTCTGACAAAATGACCGATATTAAACGTAACATTTCCGATGTCGTGGTTGACCTGCCATCTTCCGGGTCGATGTCTCCAGAATCCCACAATGATAAAAAGCTCCATACCAAGCCGGGAAGGAAGCCGATAGAAACAGAGCCCAAGTCAAAGAGAACCGCTCAAAACAGAGCCGCCCAGAGAGCTTATCGCGAAAGAAAGGAACGTAAAATGAAAGATTTGGAAGACAAGGTCAAGTCTTTGGAAGAAGACAACATAAAAGCAGTCACCGAATCCGATTTTTTGAAGGCCCAAGTAGATATGCTCAAGAATGAGTTGGCTAGGTATAGAGGAACCAATGATACTTCCGATTTGAACTTACCCAATAAGGTAGGAAAGTTATCCAATCCAAGTACCGGTGGATACATTCCATCGTTTGGTTCCCAAACCAGCGTATCCACTATAAATTCCAACCTTTCTAATAATAATAATAATAATAATAATAATAATAATAATCATAACTCATCGATTTCTTCGATTGCTGAAAATAACAAACATGCATCGCCTTTTTCGGTTGATTTCCCATGGTCCAAGGATAACATGAAAAAGAATGCTCACAGTGCAAGTGTCAGTAGCCAGACCAGTTCCAATCATCAGGTTCCTGATCTTGTTGGTGGCTCTTCTTCTTCCAGCAGTCCATTGAATGAAAATATATTGGTATCGCCAGATTCGTCAGTTTCTTCTGGTCATGAAAGTAATAATCTTCAAATTAAACCGGTCACCACTACTACAAATATCGCTGGAAACTTTGATGAGCAAGTGGATACTTTCTGTGTACAATTAAGTGAAGCTTGTGGAACCAAGCAATGTCCTGTGCCCAAATTCCAAAGAAGTTCCAAGAATTCCATTTCTTCCAATATGCCAGTAGTAAATGAACAATATGATTCTCCTTTCTCAAGTTTGGTAACCCCAAATTATGAGGATGGCCAAAATGGTCAAACGAATAATTTCGAATATATGAATGACCCATTTTTCCAACCAACCCCAAATTCTAATAACACCGTTGATTTCAATTTCCCTGACACAGCAAACAATGACCCATTATCATTCCTTAACGACAATAACTTTGATGTATCTTTAGCTTTTGGAAGTGTCAATAAAAATAGCAACTCCAAAAACTTGGATACCAAAGAAACTGCCGATCCTTTATCGTTTTTAACTACTGAAGAATCGATTTATGATCCTTTAGCTAGTGAGAACAACTTTGATGTTGGCGATTTTGTCAAGGGAGGAGATTACACAACCGTGCCAAACGATAACGAGGAGAGTGAAGTGGTTCCAGCTCCTGCTGATACCATGAAATGTTCGGAAATATGGGACAGGATCACCGCCCATCCGAAATACACCGAAATTGATATCGATGGATTGTGTAATGAGTTGAAGAGCAAAGCAAAGTGTTCAGAAAGAGGAGTTGTAATTAATGCCACTGACGTGAATCATTTACTTGAACAAAGCAGTATCTTTAAACGTTGAAGTGCTACCTCCTATACCTACCACGACCCTTTTAACGAACCTATTGTAACGCTCCATCTCCTTCCTTATTCCACACATAATCACGTTAATAAGTGACCATCAGTGATTCAATATATCATGATGCCGTCTCTGACATATTTAAGATATTTATATTATGCGTTGGGTGTTGATTGCCAAGTTTGTACCACCTATATGTCTCTGTATTATAGCCATATAGATTTAATGAAAGGTTATCTACGAAACGTAGTCAGCAGTGAGTGATTCAGTATAGACTCCTAAATTTTAGGTCAGTGTATCGTAAATCACTAAAATTTAATTGAAACTATTCCAAAACTCGATTATGCAAGAGATGTAAAATACCCTGAATTCGGACAACTCAAGATTCATCTAATGTCAAGTATTATGTCTCAAACACCCTTTTTGGGACACGGCAGTACTGTGTTGGTTTGGTTGCAGCCGCATGTCCTTTTTTGGTATGTCAAGTGTGTATTGTAGCTCCCAATTTGGTATTTTTCGCAGCAATTGAATCAAGACTTGTTAATAAACCACCAAAACTTAACCAATGGGCCAATACAAATAATGACAAAGTCTACAGCTAGTGAGTTTCAGAACTAACGGCTGGCTTTAATTCTAGAGCTATATAAACAGTAAAAATTTCCACTATTTACGATTCTTATCATCAATAATCATTACAATGGCTGCTCAACAAACTACTTCCAACACTTCTACTTCCAAATCCAACAAGGATAACTGGGGTGTCCACAAGACTAAGTGGGGATGGACTGATCCTGCTTGTACCATTGTTTAAATATTTTAAACAATTTTTGGTATCCGAGGCTAGTGACTAGTTGTTTGGATGTTTTTATTACAATCAATCCTGTTTTCTGCTATATAAAAATATACTTTTGTACTTTAATAAATATAAAGTTCAATATCATAGTAGCCGGACTCTGATTGTACGAATAGCAAATAGTACAGTCGCTTCTATAAATATTTTTTTGATAAAGTGAACAGTTTGACGATTTGTATATTACTTATTATACACTACTCGGCCATGGGAATATCGTAATCAACTTCTTCCTCCTCATCCAATAATTGGTCAATCTCTTTTAGTTGGTTCTCTAACTCATCTTTCTTCGAGTCCTCCATATCCACGTCTTGGTGGTTATTTTTCTGGGTATCTTGCTCTTTATCTTTGTTGTTAATTTCAACATCTTTCTGTTCTTCTTTTACTTCTGTTGTTTCCTTCTTTTCCTCAATCTCACTCATATTGTCTTCAACCACAGAACTGGCACGGCTGAAACTTCTTGAAGCACTTTGCTCCTTGCTTTCTCTATCGATCGCTTCTTCGTACATTTCCTTGACAGTAGTCTCAAATGCTTCAAAATTTTTCATGGTTAGCCGATCAAATGCAAACTCCGGATTTTGACTATTATCATCAAAACATTCCTTTGTTCCTGCTATAGCATCTATTAAACCATTCAACACCTTTGACTCCAAGTCGGAGCTAATGTAAAATTTATTCAAGTTATTAATAATTGACTTTTTAACGGATTTCGGTGTATCTTGTTCCACGACCTGTAAAAAGTATACACACTGCCATATTTGTGATGTCTGTTCTTTAAGTAATTCTGGTGTCATATTAGCCAAGTTATTAGGATCACACCAGTATATTAATTGTTGAATAACCAGTAACGTAGAGATCTTATTTTCAAATCTAGAAAATTCACTAGATTCACTGAACATTCTATACAAACAATCTCCACTCACTGATGATAATCTGAACTGATGTTTGGGATGACTGAATGCATATACCGGTATACAAAATGCTAAAATCTGTTTTAACTCTTGGTTCTCTTGAGTCAAAGGATGGAAATAACTTAAAATCAATGCTTCAAATAATTGTTTTTCTGTTTCTAACTCTGGTTTTTCTTCCACATCAGTATCTGGAAGTTCAATATCATGAAAAATATCTGCCAAAAACAACTTACAAAGACCTTCAGCCACCACGCATTGAAGTTTGGGCATATCGAATGAGTTCAATGACTTGTAAAATAACTTTCCATATTGATATAACACTTTGGCATCCATCAAAGAGCTCCCATACGTAGAGAGAATATCAATAATCGATTTCATCCCAATAACTCTAACGTCTTCACCCGAATTTCTCATGACTGCGTAGAATGTGGTCACTGCATCCTGTGCTGTACTTTTGTCTATTAAGGCAAACAATCCCAAACACTTTAATCCTAGCAAATGAAGGGTATATTTCTCACTGTAATTAATAGCATAGTTCACGAGACCTGAATAGATAGATCCGAGTGAAATATGATTTTCTAATGGTTCTTCTATCAATTCAAGAACATTCTGAGTAATCTCTAAACATCTGATTACTATATCATCCGGTGGAAGTTTAGGTTCAATCTTACGCTTTTTGGATGATTTAGTGGTCTTCCATCGAGTACTGTTACCATCTTGTGATTCTGGAAGGCCATTTTTTTCTTCATCATCATCGTCTTCTTCTTCTTCCTCTTCTTCCTCTTCGTCATCATCATCGTCGTCGAATCCTGATATTGCAGAATGAAACGTTTCATCCTCATTTTCATAAGAATCTCTAATATCAGTAATTATTTCAGTGGCCATAGTAATAAAATCCTTTTCATTAATTGAGATTTTCCGCAATACTTGAAGTCCAATTGATATTAAACTAGTTGATAATTTATCTTCAGTTAATGACTTTCTTATAATCTGTAACATTTTTCTTCTACCGATTTCATCACTAAAGTCGAATTCTTTTGATATTAATAATAGCTGTTCGATAATAAATTCAAGTTCTTTCAATTCATCTGCAAATGGTAGATAAACATCGTCATATTGAGTGAATCGTTCAATTTCATCTTCTTTTTCCTTGGACAACGAGTGATACTTCTCAGTACCTTGTTTAAATTTCGATTCACAGTTGATTATTGCTCTTTCGACTTCTTTCATTTCTTGTTTGCCTATTTTCATTGATTCTTTAATTTCCACTATTTTTTGATTCAATTCCTCTGGTGTAAACTCTATAAGTTGGATAACAATCTTTTCATTTTCTTCTGTGATTAAATCTTCGTATGATTCATCCTTAGCCTTTAATTTGGACAATCTTTTCTTGATTAATTTGGTTAATGCTTCGTAATCTTCCACATTAATCAAAGTCTCTCTGAGACTCCTTTTGTATGCTTCAACTTCAAATTTAATCTTTACTAAAGAGTTTTCTACTGTGAAAAGTTGACTTTTTATGAATTCCATTCTTTGATCGTGTTCTTGAAATTTTTTTATAGTTTCCTCATTGTCGGCCAAGTACCTAGTTCTCAATTGAAGGTATTTTTCCAAGGTTTGGGCTAAATCAATTGATTCAGGGAAGTTGGAATCAATCAAATCATATAAGTTATTCTCATTGCAATGACAATAAAATGTCCTCATTAAGAAGGCTTTTTCCACTGTCAAGGCTTTCCAGTAAGTATCATCGATCTTTATCGCATAAAGGATCTCCTGATTTCCTTTAAAAAATTCAGCAATTACAGTACTTGCGATTTCACTTTCTGTGACTCTCAAAACATCGATTAATTCCAAGATATCATCATTTGCAGCCGAATACCAGTGTTTATTGACCATTTTGATAGCTGCTTGTTTCACTGATTCCTGGCGATCATTAAACCCCCATTTAAGTAAATATTCACGTTGATTGAAGTCGATATTTTTGAAGTCGCCCAATTCGCGAGAGATTCGGGAAAAGATCAATCTTCTATTGATACTGTTGACATCCCTTGATCTTTCTATCAAGTAAGGAATGGTTGATTTGTTCTTTGTCAAGTTTAGAAGGGCAGCTCTTCTCACTTCAGCACTATCGTCTGTTTGGATGGTAGCCACAAGCTTCTTGATGATTATATCTTTATTTAGAGGGAAACTGAAGGGGTTTTCTTCGGAGTCGTCATAATCAAAATTGAACGATTGGAAACGGGAAATTGCCACCACGGCCTGGATACGGATAGTGGGTTCCTTATCGTTGAGTCTTTTGTTCAACGACATATAAAGGGCCTCAAAAGTATCATGGTCAATCTCCCCAATATAATATACTAAATATGCAAGCAATTGAACCACTCTATATCTTACATTCTTATCTTTGGCCTCGATTCCTTGTAAAAGATGATGGATCAAGTACTTGATGAATTCACCCACATAAGAATCGTCATCCTCGGGTTCACCTTGCTCGTGTTCTTGGTCTTGGACTCTTTGTTGACGTCTGGTTAAATCATCTTTAGAAATACTGGCCACAAATGATGAGCAGAATTTGGCAATTCGATCGGCCACCTGCTCTCCCTTTTTCAAGGGTAAGATCTTATTGATGAGCTTAGTGAAATACATGGCGAAGTGTTCCTCGTAGTCCAACTCAATAGCCTTGTTCATGATGTTTTTCATCACCAACACCAACTTCTTGTGGCCCGATAAACTGAGCTGGGCATCCTGGAAAACGTGACTAGTGGCATTTTTGATTTCATCAACCGATTTGATCCGCTTGATGTTGTCCAATGTCGGTTTGACAAATGTCCGTTGCAGGTTGTGGGAGCCATTCATCTTATAAGCATCAGTTGGAGTGTGGAGATGATCTGACCATAACAAATTAGTGGGAACCTACAGCGCGTTTTCCTGTATATAGTCCTAGAGGTAAAACAGGACCAATTCAAGACAATACAAATGGAGGTAACAGATGGTTCAGACTTGGAGTTTATGGCGATGGGATTACATATGTGAATGGATGTGAATGGATGTGGAATGATATATGTTAAGCTGGTAAGGTGAAGAATTAAAAAGGTATAAAAACAAAGGCAAAAAGAAATGAGCGGTACGGGAATCGAACCCGTGACACCTGCTTGGAAGGCAGATATGTTAACCACTACACCAACCGCCCTTAATTTCTGGAAGCTAAAAAAAGTATATTTCAACAAGAATTTAAAGTAGGTGGAATGTAACCATAACGAATTAATTGATCTGTTAGTGGAGAATAATTCCGTGCCATTTCTTGATGGAGAATAACCCCGAAAAAAAAGGGAAAAAAAAAAGGGGAAAAAAAAAAAAAAGAAAGGATATTGCTGCTTCAGCATGTGCAAGGGCCTAAATTAACGACCTTCAACCAAATCATAAAGATGATAATTACCAATGAAAAAAATTAGACAATTTGCAAAATATCTCCAGAACTACAAATTGAGATGGCTCCACGACTTAACCACTACAAATTAGTTACCCATTACAAATTAATTTCCCACTACAATTAGTTACTCACTACAAATTACCAAATTACCATAAATAACCTGATACTTCCTGGACAAGTATCGACCATGATATACCAGTGAACAATAAATATAAATATAAATGTAAATGTAAATATAAATACCCCACGTTCGGTTAGCGGATGTAAAAATTGTCCGTTGCCGAAACACAGCACCACACGGTAGGCCCCCCCCCAATC
>JAKTXG010000145.1:0-23729 GCA_030561385.1 Suhomyces bribrorum | reverse complement strand
CCCCCTTTTTTTTTTTTTTTTTTTTTTTTTTTTGATATCAAATTACAAGATTCTGAAAATTTTGGAAATTTCAATATTTCGCAACTCAATTTTTTACTGGTTTCAGTGATGATTAAGTAGATCCATCTTGGTAGAGTCAACTATAATAGCGACCAACGGCTATAGAATGGACGAGAAACAGTAACACGGGCTTTTGCTGGTTCTGGTATCACCCGTTCTTTCCCCTTGTTTATCCGTTCGTATCCTAGTCTACCCTTGTGCGGCGCTCGTAAAATTGGTTTTATGGGTCTCCACTACCCAGATATGTTTAGTCATCATCATTCTGACTAATTACCAACGGTGACTAATTGTAGTTACAAATTATAAAAGGTCAATTGGGCTGGAGGAACCAATTCCATATTCATCACCCACTTTAATCATGTCAATTGTTCCATTCGGTAAGCAATTTCGGGAGAAATATTTTACCAAACTTGATCCTCAATCAATCCCCGTGAATCACGGGTCGTATGGGGTATCACCAGATGTAGTGGTGGACGAATTCATCCAATCGCAACTCGATCGGGCCCAGTTCGCCGACCGTTTCTTGCTTACTCGTCAAAAGAACGAATACATTGCCGCCTTGAAGGAAGTGGCTGGGTTGTTGAATGCTGATTATCGTGATTTGGCCCTTGTGGATAATGCTACCACCGCGGTCAATACCGTCATCAGAGGGTTCCCGTTCAAGAAGGGCGATAAGATCGTGTTTGCTAGCACCATCTACAGTAGTTCGGGTAATGTGGTGAAATTTTTGGCCAGTCGGGTAGGAATCATTCCGGTGCCTATCGAGATCAAGTATCCTATGGAACATTCAGAGATTATCGCCAAATTTGAAAAAGAATTTCAGCATGAAAATCGTCCCAGATTGGCTATTGTCGATACTGTAGTGTCCAATCCAGGTATGAGAGTTCCATTCGAAGAAGTGACTCGCTTGGCTAAAAAATACGATATTTTGACCTTGGTCGATGGGGCTCATTCCATTGGATTGATTCCAATTGATTTGAAAACACTTGATCCGGATTTCTACTGTTCCAACTTGCACAAATGGCTTTATGTCCCTGCTGGATCCACTGTTCTTTATGTCAAGAAACAATTCCACCGTGTGGTACAATCATTGCCAATAGGTAATACTTATTTCGATGATAACGAGGTTTTCGACCCGGAACAAGAAGCCAACCGACTCATCAATGTGTACCATTTTCTTGCCAACAAAAACTATTCACAAAATACTACTATTCCTACGGCCATCAAATTTAGAAAAGAAATTTGTGGTGGAGAAGAAGCAATTCGCCAATATTGTCATGAATTGGCAGTGAAAGTAGGTGACACCATATCTAAAAAATGGGGCACGTCTTACTTGAATAATAAAGATGGCTCAGTAATCACTTCCATGATAAACATTGAAATTCCAACCGAAAAACTCGGATTGAATGTTCAAGCGATTGCAGAAAATTATCCCGAGGCCTCCAAAATTATTTATGGCGGATTGTTTCAGAACAATACGTATGCGCCAATCTTTGTGCACAATAACAAAGTGTACACAAGATTCTCGTGTCAGGTGTACAATGACATCACTGATTTTGAAAGGGCTAGTGACATTATGTATGAACAATTTGAACAATTGGCCAAAATTGACAAGTACCATTCCAATAGCTTCAACTTGAGCCAAATAAGTCAAGTATTATAGAGCTAGCAGTGGTCATACTACAACAACTTAAACAATTTTAACAATGAAATTTTATATTAGTCGAAATAGATAAGATATATGAAGTAAATGGCTTTTGAATCGAAATAAGGTTTCGAATGATGAAGAGAAATTAGTTGCAGTAAATAAATAGATCTAAAATCCACATTGGTTAGGGTAATGTCTAGAATTGAGTGGTTGAGGGAACAAGTTGTTGCTGGCCAACTTTTGGAAATCCCAGTCGATAGCATTCTCGGTCTTCCAGTTCCAGAACACCCAACCACCAGCTTGATCGAAAGCATCCAATTGAGCTTCGATGTATCTTCTAACATCTTGCTTATGTTGATCAGTCCAGCTTTGAATATCAGTGTAAGGAGCACAGGAGCCAAATTTTGGAGAGTTGTCGTAATCACCAGACCAACGGGCACCACGGTTGACACCATTCAACCAGAAGGCACAATCGGTCAATGCGGCGGACCATTCTCCACAGAGGTTCCAGTGGTTTTCGCCCTTGGAATCTTTACCCCATTGACAGGCAGTTTGGATATGTTGGTCAATGTTTCTGGAGAGTTCACCAGCAGAAAACACTTGGTAGTGATGGTGATCAATAACAACACCCCAGTAGCCTTGGGCATCAGTGAAGTAGTTATTCCAGTAGTGAGGCGATTGGAAAGCATCATGAAGAATGACGGCGGTGGCAGAGCCAGTACCTCTCAAATTGTTGTAACCATCGGAGAAGAAATTGATGAGTTCTTGCATATTCAAGGCAGGACCCAAAGGTTCATTGACCAATTCAATTCCAATGACGGTGTTGTAGTATTGGCCATTTCCGTATTTCTCGAAAATGGTGTTCAAAACATCCAAGGTGACTTGAACATTGTTACCCTTTTGCCAATCAATGGTATCTCTCAAACCCGAGTTATCGAAACCGTTTTGAGAGCCAGGAGCGCCGTGCAAGTCGACCCAAGCCTTCAAGTTGTATTTGGCACACCAAGCCAAGGCGCGATCCAAGTACTGGATTTGGCCTTGGACATAAGGATCGTTATCAAGAAGTTGGAAAGCCCAGTAACCAATAGGAATACGGACAAAGTTGATACCCATGGACTCCATTTGTTGAAAGTCCTTTTCGGTGTACCAGGAGTTCCAGTGGTCATTCAATCTAGAAAAGGCCTCTTCCTTGCCCAAGACTTGAGTGTAGTGATATTCATCGACGGGGATTTTGGATTGGTCGGAGCCAAAAGCCTCAAATAACGAAGGGGTGATATAAGCTTCCAATACAAACCAGCCTCCAAGATTGACTCCCTGGATCTTGTCGTTTTGATAGTCCCAGTTTTGTCCTCTTTTGGTGACGAGCTTGAGATTACCATTTGGCTGCATAGGATGATTTGCGGCTATAGGTGCTGGCGCGGCCGCGACGATCGCAGCCAAAACCATAAATGTAGTTGTTATCAATTGCGAGAACATGTGGGCGAGAAATATGAAATAATTAGGCTGTCAAAAATTGATGGTTCGAAATTGACCAGATGAGATGAAGCCACAGTATAATTTGCGTGTGGTGATACTGGAGGAAGGTGGCGGTGTTGGTAGTGGTGGAGGATAACAATAACAAGATGGTGATGAGTGGTAGTGGTAGTTAGAAGAAAAAGCACTAGCGAAGGTAGAAGCGTGACACTGAAAAGCACAGCCTAGGTAAAGAGGGTAGACAGGCTAGGTTAAATACCGAAGAGAATGCAAGTACACGTCTATGGAAAATTGGCTTTATATAAACGATTAAGGAGTTCACAGGGATGAAACTAATTTGACACAACCGAAATTCTGCTGCGATTTTCTGCAGTGTGACAGAAGAATTGTTTACCAAAAATCCATATTATAAATATAAATTACTCAAAAGCAAGAGGCAATAAGAGGTGTATTGTTTGACGAAGAGCAAAGAGAAATGATGCATGAGATAACAATAGTAGGTGGAGTTAATCCAACAGAGTTCATAGTCTAATTGCTAAATTGTAGCTGTATAGAACCCCATATAGAAAGAGGGGGGTTATAGAAAAACGAGGGGGGGGGGGCTGGTGGTTGGTAAAAAGCTCCTACTGCAGTAGACAATTTTACTGTCGCGAACAGGGCCCCTGCCAAGTCCTGTGCTTCTATGCACAAACAAGGAGTGGGTTTTGGCAGGGCTACTAAAGGTTAACCCAATGGGGAAGTCTAGACCATGGCTTGATGGGAGGCTGGCGCGCGTTCCAGTATTTGGGGCGCGTGGCTGATCAATTAATCCGTATCCCGACAAAACGTTCTAAAAACAGACATATACCAAAGCCGAAATGGCTTTGGTAACCCCTACCCTACCCTACCCTTCCTCCGAGCCCACCACAATATGATTTATAGTTTATAGTTTTTGGGTTTTTTTGGTTTTTCGGCTTTTTGGGTTTTTGGTTTTTTTGGTTTACGGTTTATAGGTCACGTTGACTTACAACCACAATGGTGGTGGTGGTGGTGGTAGTAGTAGTAGTGTCAATATTAGTGAAAATTGTTTTACTACATTCTGTGCTTCTGACACACGCATCTGTGTGCATGGAATGGAGTGGGAGCAAAGCCGCGTGTTGACGTATTAGTATTCATGGTTACCACGGCCAACCAGGCAGGTGTATTATCGTTTGCTACGGTGACGATCCGACCGCACGGTCCGAATCAGAATTGTTTGTATCCCGAGAACAAATAAGTTCATATTCGTGATAGAGGCGGACAAAGAATGGAAACCACCAATAAAATATCACCAGAAAGCTACGAGGGGTTCTGTACACATGCTGATGAGTATTTTAGCAAGTGTGTGGAGCGGGCCCTATTTTAGGGTCATATCACCAAATTAACTAGTCATCTATTAATATCAAATTTTTGAAGTTATTAGTATAAAAATAGTGGGGGCCTTATTATAAACAATTTCGGTGCTCGGTTTGAAACAATTGGAAAAAGACAGTAATAACAAATGGTCCCCTCTCAACCAGTAGTCGTTGGATATCTATTTATATTTTTTTGTTTGTTTTAGTCCTTCGCTTCACCTATTTCCGAATACAGTAATGAGCCAATCCTTAATTGTTCATCCTCCGATCACTTCTTTGTTACCTCCGAATTACCCAACCACCATCCAAATCTACCAATAGCAAGACACCAACCAGTCTTCGTGAGAATGCTTGTCGTGACTTTGGCTCCCACATCTGCACAACACCAATTCTCGTCACCACCCTCCTTCCACATTCGGTCCCATTACCTGGTCCCACACAGGGGCCCACACACGGACCTACACACAGGGCCACACACATGCCCCACACCTGGTCCTATTTGGCCATGCTTTTTCCTCGCTTGCCTTGGCAGGTGCCTTGGCACAATTGACATTTAATGGACAGTTTTGGCTCGGTTTCTTGTCACCAATAGTAAATTTTATTTTGGCTTGGTCACTGCTCCAGTTGGATTTGATCTCAGTTGGGTATGACATCACCTCAAGGGGTTCAACCTTTTTATTTTTTTTTTATTTAGCTCCCCTCGTCCCTACCCAGGGCCGTAGCTCCTCTGGCCCATGTTCCGTCAGCGCATTCAAAAATGCCATTTCTGTCTTATCCGTTGCGCTTCCGCACGTCAACTCTTCCGACCTATTACACGGAAATGACATATTGGACCCCGCTATCTGGTACACGACCGCCGTTATCTTGCAGCCATCAAGATCTTATCAAGCGCCTTTCTAATTCCTGTTCTGGGATCTCCGCAGCCATCTACTATATAAGTGTCTTACAATCGGTTAACAATGGCTCTTCATAAATTAACCAGAACCCTAAAGGGTGACTGACCATGAGCGAACTCCTTGTGGATACTATCCACACTAATGTTGAAATCAATGATCGCAAAAATGAAGACTATATTCCTGGTACTCATAATATCTATTCCAATACTATTGGCGAAAACGAAACCGACCCCGCGACTGGACGACCTTTAAAAACAAAAGGAAATATCATCTTGATTCCTCAGGCTTGTGATTCGCCCAATGATCCATTGAATTGGTCGCTTCTTCGTAAGACTTGTAATATCATCATCTTAGCTTTTATTACTGGTTTCACTGCTGCCACTTCCAACGATGCTGGGGCCACTCAGGATTCCTTGAATGAAATTTATGGCATTTCCTATGCTTCCATGAATGCGGGAGCTGGGGTCTTATTTGCTGGAATCGCCATCAGTAGTTTCGTGTTGACTCCATTGGCGTCCATCTACGGAAGAAAATTGTCCTACGTCATCTGTATCCTGTTAGGTCTTATAGGGGCCATTTGGTTTGCTCAAGCAAAGTCAACTAGTGATACTGTCTGGTCACAATTATTGGTGGGGATTTCTGAAAGTTGTGCTGAAGCTCAAGTCCAACTAAGCTTGACTGATATGACCTACTTCCATTCCTTAGGGAGCATTTTAACCGTCTATATCATGGCCACTTCCGTAGGTACCTTTTTGGGTCCTTTGATTGCCGGCTTCATTGTTCAATACACTTCTTTCAGATGGGTCGGTTACATTGCTGCCATAATATCTTTTGGTTTACTTTTGGTTATTATATTTGTCATGGATGAAACTTACTTCGATCGCAAAAAATTCAAAAATGGTGAAGTAGTTAATTCCGTTTCAGCTGACATCAATTCATCCTATAATTCTACCGAAAAATATAATCAAAATGATGATTTTAAAGTCCATCATCTTGTTTCAAAAACTCTGGACACTTTATCTTCCACTTTTTCTGAAGGTGCTAGTGATCCCCCGAAACCATATTGGAAAAGAGTCCAATTGATTACTCTTGCGTCTAATGTTAAGGGAACTGGTTTCAAACAATATTTGATTCAACTCCGTATGTTATTCAAAGTTTTTTTATTTCCTCCTGTTATTTTCGGAGGCCTTTTATGGGGAATACAGGATGCATTGTTAACCTTCTACTTGACAGTAGAGGATGATTTTTATTACGATCCTCCCTATAATTATAGTGACACTGGTGTTGCTCTTATGAATATTCCTACCTTGATTGGTGCTGTGATTGGATGTTTCTACGCTGGTACCGTCAGTGATTACTTTACCATTTGGATGGCAAAACGTAATAATGGTATCCAAGAAGCCGAAGCCAGACTTTGGTTTTTAATTCTTCCTGGGATAATATCTCCAATTGGATTGGTTATTTTTGGTTTGGGGACTGACCGTCATTGGCCATGGCCCCCAACCTATATTGGACTCGCATTAGTTGGTTTTGGTTTCGGTTGTTCTGGTGATGTAAGTATGTCTTATTTGATGGATGCATATCCCGATATGGTTATCGAAATGATGTGTGGAGTTGCAGTCATTAATAATGCCATCGGATGTATTTTTACATTTGCTTGCTCTCCATGGCTTGATTCCATGGGAGTCGCCAACACCCTTATTATCCTTGCTTGTGTCGAAGCCGCAATAATGTTGAGTTCAATTCCTTTTATTTATTACGGTAAAAGAATCAGAATTTGGACTAAAAAATGGTACGTGGATTTCTGTGAAGCCAGAGATAAAATTTAATAAACGATGTTACGATCTTGATAAAAGTAATTGTAGGAAGAGATATTTAAGAGAACCATCGTTATTTTTTTGATGGATTGAAAGATGACCAGCTCTATATAAAAGGAATATTGAATTCAATTATACTAAAACAAAAAATGAAAACAGAAAAAAAAAAAAAAAACGGAATATACTGAATATATTCAAATATTCTTAAACTACTGAATCAAGAATAACTAACGAACTAAAGACTGTGGGACTTTAGATATTTGGTTGTTCAAGCCATAAAGTACTGTGGCATCAGATAAATCCGAGCATTAGTCAATTACATAACTGATGAAATGTTTGCTTGAACAATTGTAGGCTACACCAAAGTCTCGCAACGTATCTAGCCTACCGCTGATACCCTATGGACTCTATTCACCGTCACCAACCTGATCGCTACTTCAACACTTACAATGCTAGGGGGAAATGGGTGCAAAATAGGGCCATTTCCTGCACACAAACACACCAAAAACGTGATTTCAAGGGCACAAGCCCTAGACGCACACTTTCCTGCACACAATTCCAGGACCTCACCACCACTATCAAATTGAAGAACTTTTCAATATTGACCTCTTTTCAACCAAACTAAGAATAGTCTGCCATTTGGAAAGCTTAAACTGATTATCTCTAGTTAAATTCATAATGTCTGTTGAAACCGCTTTATCCTACGCTGCCTTGATCTTGACCGACGCTGATGTTGAAATCTCCGCCGAAAAGTTGTTGACCTTGACCCAAAAGGCCAACATCGAAGTCGAAGGTATCTGGGCTGACATCTTCAGCAGAGCCTTGGAAGGTAAGGACTTGAAGGAATTCTTCTTCAACTTCTCTTCTGCTCCTGCTGCTGGTGCTTCTGCTGGTGCTGCTGGTGCTGCTGCCGGTGGTGCTGCTGAAGAAGCTGCTGAAGAAAAGGCTGAAGAAGAAAAGGAAGAATCCGACGATGACATGGGTTTCGGTTTGTTCGATTAAACGATGTGATCTTTTAAATGCCTCTGCAGCTCGTTTCTCCGAGTTATGAGTGGTTTAGGTTTTTGTATAGATTGTATTAAAAAATATATTGAATAATGCCATTAATAATGTAATTAATTTCAAAGTCAATCGGTAAACATTGGTATTTTAAAAAGGACTAATTGGCCCAATGAATCAAAAAAACAGCAATCAGGTTTAAAGAGAGTAAAAAGGGTCTCTACTTTGGTTGAGTAATAGCGATGAGATGATGACGACGATGTTTTTTTTTTTTTTAACAGTATATGGATAGTGGGGGACAAGAAGGAATCAGCATATGATAACCCATATGCAATTACAACTGAAAAAACAAAGAGAAAGAATAGATAGCAAGAGAATGTGAATGCCCTTCTAATAATTACACAACATACTAATACATGATTATATTATTCACATACATACTAGATAAATGTACATTTAGGATGAAAGAATTAGTTTACTTCTTCTTCTTGTCAGCTTCAGCTTCGGCCTTTTCCTTGGCACGCTTTTCTCTGATACCCTTGTATTTCTTGTCAGATCTAGCAGTTCTCAAGGTGACGTAAGCAGAGACGGATTGTTCTGGAACGGCTCTTGGAGCAGATTCAACTTCTCTTTGGACAACTGGGAAAGTAGCACCGGTGGAAACTTGAGTGTAAGAAGCAGCTTCGGAAGCCTTGGTCTTCTTGTCAAAGATAACCAACTTGGACTTGTATTCTTGTAATCTGGCAACATTGGCATCGAAAGTTTCTTGGGACTTGTTTTGTCTTCTGTGGTCAGCAGCAATACCAATGGTTCTAGCGTACTTGGCAGTTAAACCAGCAGCCTTCAATTCGGCCAAGGTGAAACCTCTACCGGCTCTAACCTTTCTGTTGTATTTGATGCTTGGGGCTCTGACAACTGGTCTTAAAGCATCAAGAGGTCTTGGGGCAATCTTAGCGGCCTTGGACAATCTAGCTTGTCTTCTGGAAGCCTTCTTACCGGCTTGGTCAAAGTGAACCTTGACACGTTCTTGCCAGTGCTTTCTGAAGTGGTTCTTCAATAATGGTAAGTTCTTAGCGATAGCCATCTTAGTTGTAGTAGAAAAGAAGTCGAAACCGTTAAAACTGGATATTAAAAATTTTCAATACACTGCCAGTACTGTGTGGGATAGTATGGTGCGAAACTTTTTTGAGCTAACCTGTAAAATGCTTGCAATTTGCAAAATTTTGGGGATCAATTCCTGTACGAAAACGCAGTCACTAATGGGTCTCAGAAATGTTGGCACGCGGGTAAATGTGGGTCCGATACCGATGAATCGGCCTATATACACCACCCGCTCCCCAGGATTCTTGATTGTCGACCTTAAGTCACGAGACCACGCTGGCTCCTGCTTTAACTATTGCACTCTGGGTGTAAAGTCGCACTCACCCTTAGTGCAACTATTAACAATTTTTCAATCTAGTGGTGGAAAAAACCTTGATAGAAAATTTTTAATTTGTATACTTCTTTCATAACTAACGAAGCAAGATGTCCACTCAATCTGTCCAAGTATGTAAACAAAGATTCAAGTATCCAACTCAAGACCAACCAAAGGAGAAATCCACTCCATTCAACTCTTTAGATGGCCATGTCTGGCATGAGTTATCGCCTTAAACCGAACCTCCAAATCGACCCCAAATGGTTGATCAATAACTTCACTACATTCAACCATGGTTATGTGAAAATAGACCTTGGAAAACGTTACCCTGGGTTTCCATGCGATATAATCAAGAAAGAAATACCACTACTTTTCGGGATGAGGAGACGAGGATGATCTAGAGTACTTTTTGGATTACTTTTTTTTTGGATTACTTTTTTTTTTTTAGTTTTTGATGTACTAACTAACATTTAGACTTTTGGTAAAAAGAAGACCGCTACTGCCGTTGCCCATGTTAAGGCCGGTAAGGGTTTGATCAAGGTCAACGGTGCCCCAATCACCTTGGTCCAACCAGAAATCTTGAGATTCAAGGTTTACGAACCATTAACCCTTGTTGGTTTAGACAAATACCAAAACATCGATATCAGAGTTAAGGTCACTGGTGGTGGTCACGTCTCCCAAGTTTACGCTATCAGACAAGCTATTGCCAAGGGATTGGTTGCTTACCACCAAAAGTTTGTTGACGAAGCTTCCAAGAACGAATTGAAGAAGATCTTCGCTGCTTACGACAAGACCTTGTTGGTTGCTGACTCCAGAAGAATGGAACCAAAGAAGTTCGGTGGTCGTGGTGCCAGAGCCAGATTCCAAAAGTCTTACCGTTAATCACCCCATCAAAAATCAAGAAAGTCTTACCATATATATTTTCACTTGGAGTTTCTTATATTTTATATCGGGAACCTTGTTTATTAGTCTAATCGGGTTTAATACACACCACAATTATCAGATTTTATCGTAGTATTGTTATAGATGAATGTTTAATAGACCAATGTTTTAATGTTTCGAATCCTCCTACTTTCTTGTATTACCAAGAATCTGTCTCGTTTAATGGCCATACTTTAATCTGGTCATACTTCATCCCATACTTCAATCTCGTCCTATTAAAGCCAATTGACTACAAAAATACTCACTTTATTAGTGGGGCAAACAAATTCAATAAAATCCCCCACTTCGTACATTCCGGCTGTAAACTGAAACTGGCAATGGCCCTCAACCCCACCTTGTGACTCTCACCAGTGATTTCCCCTAATGGGGGCATCTTTATACTGATCCCGTACCTTTCTGGAACCTAATTGTGCTTACGTAAGCTCGGTCCAAACAAAATCACACCGTAATATAGTCAACTATACGTTACCATTACCCAAAGACACCCAAAATGGTGTGGATAGAATCATGTCCCAGGAACCTGGTTTCCTTACCGGTCAAAGCACCAATTATTAAACTCATTCACATTGCTCATACGTCATTATTAGTCATCCTCACCGCCAATTCAGTATATCTTATCCATCAACAAACATTGTTACCAATTGCATCCCATTCCAGAACGCCGGAATCACTCAAACAACACGGCAAAAACATCAATGTCAAAACAAAGCATGTATCGGTCAACACGGCTCAGTTGCAAAAGATCGCCACTGTCAATTTGTTTGTACAATCCGATCAAGACTACTTGGTGATCTATCAAATTCTTATCAATTATTCGGCATCTTGCTATGAAATCCATAATACCAAGGACGACCTGATATTACAGCAGGGTTTACCGTTGAGCTACACCTCCAACAAGTTCAGTTTATCCAATTTGATCAAATCTGCAACCAAAACAATCATTCAAGGAGGCGAAAAACCCTCGGTGAACCTCGAAAACATCGAGCATTGGAATAACAACGTGTTGGAGGATGAATTGGGAGGATTCACGGTCGAGTCGGCCAAAGTCTCGGTGTTCAAGCTACTTAAAATTAAAATCGGCCTTGAAAGGTATTGGTTAAAACAAAATAGTCACAATTTAATTATTTTCAATGGTCATGATCGGCCTCAAAATGTTGGAGACCTGGAGAACTTTGAGCATAGTCACTTTCAAATTATCAATATTCAGACATTCAATAACTCGGTGCTTTCGTTATACGAAACCAATTGGTATGAAAATGGCTCCAAAATAATCTATATCAATTACAATGTGTTCCGTAACTATTTCATATTTATGAATGATCGCCACGAGCTTTGGAAGTTATCGTTTGAAGTGACTAATTCTGAAATTAAACCGGTGGGTACCAAACTACAAAAAGATTTCAACACTCCTAAGTTGAAAATTTCATACAATCCTCAATTTGATTTGGTATGTATCATAATCAAGGATTTCTTGAACATATACAAGCTAGACGACTCTAAACTTGAGCTCATCAAGCAAGTTAAAAAGGTCAACTTCAACTCCAATGTGATTTGGTCTTCTTGTGGTGAGTTCTTTACCCTTCTTGATAGAACAAATGGCTATTGGGCCCTCTATTCCAAATTTGGGAGTCTCTCATTTGATTCTCATAATATCCTAGATGAACTCGATGAACTCGATGAAAGAATTGACGAAAACCGAGATTTTCTTCAAGCATCCAGAATTCTCATTAGTCCCAACTCTTCGGTGCTCTACATTCTAAGCCATGACCAATCAAGGTTATATACCGTGAAGATGTTGATCCAATCCTTTGACAACAAAGTAATGTTCCGTGACTCCAACTATGTCAATGTTATCTATAAGAACAAATCATTCGTCAAATTCCCCATATTACCCAAATTTAAAAATATCATTAGTAGAATTGAAGGTTTCAATGGTACCACCTTGAAGTCCACCAAAAGTGTTAATGGGAAATTGACTCTTTCCCGCAATAAATTCAACCAATTTTCAATGACATATGGTTCTCATATAGCCATTTCCACTCCCTTGACTGCAGTATCAGAATTCTTGATTGATACGGCAGCCAATTATCCAATTCCAGATATCACCAGTTCTATATCAGGAGATATCAATCATATTTTATGGTTCAATTTCAAGAACTATTATAGTGATGAAATGAATATAATTAAGCATTTTTGGTTCAATGATTACTTGATATTGATTAATCGACGTTTTGATGATGATTATCAACATAAAGAGGGTGATACGAGCAGCGATTTGAGTTATATGGTCGATGAAGTTATTGTTCTTAACACTCCCTTATCGAAATTTGGTAATGGAGGAGAAGAGTTTGTATTCGACAGTGACATGATCCTTTGGAAATACGATTTTAAAACTACTTTCATTGCCATGGACCCAATAGAAATTTCACATCATTTGAATAAATTATTAATATTGACCAGGGACTATCGATTGGTGGTCATAGAATTGAATGATAAAAAATTGATCCTAGATGAATCAACCGAAGGTACAGAGAGTAAGAATTATAACATCTTCATTGGAGTAAACAAAACCATCCACTTATCTTCCATTAGCAATAAGATTCAACTTGATAATATCATCAAGACTGCTATGATTGATAAGCACTTTTTGTTTTTACTCAATACAGGAGAATTATACTTGTTAAAAAATCAATCAGGAAATGAAGCCAGCGCAATTAATGTCATGAGGCCCAGCAACATGTATGATTTGATTCTAATTAATTCTTCGGTAGAATCGTTCCGGATTCAATTGATTCCATTTCAGGATAAAGAAGTGCAATATTTGCAAATGTTCAATGGTCAAAAATTGCTAGTCTACGAGTTGACAGAACTAATTGAGAATGCATTTAACAAATCAGGAATTGAAGATGGCATTACCGAAGAGATCCTGCCAGACTTGAAACCCATTGCAATTGATATCGATCATTATCAACCCATTGAGATCAATTCGAGTGATGGACTGGAGTCATCATTGGAGTTGGTTGTTATGGAAAATCAAGTTGTTGACAAAAGTGCCAGTGGAGGCTTGATAATTAGACCCAAATTATCCCATAAATTGGTATTGAATAACTTTATTGAAAAAGATCTTAACAAACCCGGACAACAAATAGCTACTAAATATTCGCATTTTAAAGGTTATAATTATTGTTTGGAATTGTTATTATTCAAGCATCTTACTGAAAATACTAGCGATTTAAAACAACTCATTGATTTGATTGAATTGAATGCTAGCGCAGAGCATATTTTTATAAATTGTTTACGAAAAGTTGAAATTGGATACTGGAAACCATTTTTCCAAGAGTTAAATACGACTCCAGTGGAGTTTATGAACCGTTTGATTGAAAAAAGTGATGTGGAATTATGTTATAATTTCTTGATTATTTATTTAAATTTCAAGAAAGAAGAAATTCCATCCACAGAGAAAAAGACCAAAAAGAAAACCAACTCGGATTATTTATTAGACTCAAATGATAAAAAAGTTATTCTTAAGATAGTGGTTATGCTAGATCTGTCCAGAAGATGGGACTGGTGCTTTGAGTTGTGTAGATTTCTCAAGTTGCTCGAGCCATCTGGTGAGTTGTTAAAGGAAATCAGGGTATCATTAACCAAAAGCGAGCAAACAACTGAACAATAGGTTATCAGGGGAAAAAACAATCAAACACACACACACACACACACACACACACCAATGTCATCAACCTCTAGCCACAATTTTCTAGACTTATACTACACATATACAACTCGCTCCACGAGCATAAATTTTTTTTATAGCAATACAAGCGATAAGCAACGCCACTCTATTTACAAACGACCAATGCCTCGTACCTACAATGACACCAGTCGCCTGACCTGTAATTATTCAAAGTTTCTAAAATATATTAAAAAATGAAAATTCCATCATACCAAAATTCTCAAGAACTAATTTTTTGAATTTTTATTTTCATCTAGTAATTGAAAATTCAGATCTCGTACCAACAACCCCGCAACATTCTTATAGATTCATTGTGTAGTTTCACTCGTAGTCAAGGTTAGGTTTTGGGTTAGTTGCAAATTCTCACTCACCAAAAGGGTGGTGGAAGAACCACGTGACTGGTCTCAGCCAACCAAATCTCATCTTTTTTAAAATCGTAATACACACCGTCAATACCACCATGACTTTAGCTACTGAGTTTGCGGAGACTACACGTCGGTCGGCCACCTCGGCTGACATGAGAAAGAGGGTGTTACACTTGTACAGAAAATACATCCGTTATTCCCGTGAAATCTGTGATTTGTATGAGTTGGACATGCCTGTATCCAACGTCAAGACCAAAATCCGTCAAGAATTCGAAAGACAAAGATTCATTCAAGATTTGGGGGTTAGTAACCACTTGCTCATGAAGGGGCAAATGGAGTTCCAAGAATTGATCAACTTCTGGAAACAACAGTGTCACGTTATGAGATATTTCGACGACCAACACAGTTATAATGTTGCTGATAAAAACGATTTTGTCAAGAACTTCCTTAGAGGAAACTAAACTGCTTATAGTAGAATGGAGAGACCGGCATCAGGTTAGGCTGTTCAAGTATGAGATTGCAAAACAGGACTTTTTTGCCCTAATATGACTAGACATATCATGGTCGAGAACCTGTTCCCAAACATTCACACAAATGGGTGTAACCAGAGAAAGATAGTGAACAGACATTATCAGTGTCAACGACCAACTGCATGGTTGCAGCCTTTGGTATAGCATATAATAATAAATACGAAACGAAAAACAAACTGTTATAAATGTAGAGTCAACAGCCCCATGTTCTGGTCTTGTAATAAAAGACACAGTTTACCATGATTGATTTCATCGACAGATAATATATATCACGGTAATGGTAATGGAAGTAAGAGAATTACTGTAGACTACTATTTCTCTTTTTTTTTTTTTTATTTTTTTATTTTTTTCTATATTATATTTGAATCCAAACAGATAGGGTATAAATTAAGCATTATATATAAGAAGCAAGGAGAAATAAACAAGGGATAGACCTATACACTCAGAGAAGTTTACTCTAATTGGTCATCTAATGGCATTTCATCAGCATAATCCAATTCTTCTTCTTCATCAACGCTGGCTTCTTGATATTGTTGATATTCACTAACCAAATCATTCATGTTAGATTCGGCTTCAGTGAATTCCATTTCATCCATACCTTCGGAGGTATACCAATGTAAGAAAGCCTTTCTTCTAAACATAGCACTGAATTGATCACCAACTCTCTTGAATAATTCTTGAATAGAAGTGGAGTTACCAATAAAAGTAGCAGACATGTCCAAACCCTTTGGAGCAACCGAACAAACAGCAGTTTGAACATTGTTAGGAATCCATTCAACGAAGTAAGAAGGATTCTTGGTTTGAACCTTGAGCATTTCATCTTCAACTTCCTTAACCGAGACCTTACCTCTGAAGAAAGCAGCAACAGTCAAGTATCTACCATTCTTAGGGTCAGAAGCAGCCATCATGTTCTTGGAATCAAACATTTGTTGAGTCAATTCAGGAACAGTCAAGGATCTGAAAGATTGAGAACCAATGGAGGTCAATGGAGCATAACCAACCATGAAGAAATGTAATCTTGGGAAAGGAACCAAGTTGACAGCCAATTTTCTTAAATCCGAGTTCAATTGACCTGGGTAACGCAACGACGTGGTGACACCAGACATAACGGAAGAAACCAAGTTGTTCAATTCGACATAAGATGGAGTTGGCAATTTCAAGGTCTTTTGACAAATGTTGTACAAAGCTTCGTTATCGATACAGAAAGTTTCGTCAGAGTTTTCTACCAATTGATGGATGGATAAAGTGGCATTATATGGTTCAATCACGGTGTCTGAAAGCTTTGGAGAAGGAACGACGGAGAAAGTGGCCATCATTCTATCGGGGAACTCTTCTCTAATTTTCGAAATCAATAAAGTACCCATACCAGAACCGGTACCACCACCCAAAGAGTGTGTTATTTGGAAACCTTGTAAAGAGTCACAACCTTCAGCTTCTCTTCTAATAACATCCATGACTGAATCGACCAATTCGGCACCTTCGGTATAGTGACCTTTAGCCCAGACATTACCAGCGGAGCTTTGGCCAAAAATAAAGTTGTCAGGACGGAACAAGTTACCAATCTTCGAGGTCTTGACGCCATCGATGGTACCTGGTTCCAAATCAACCATGACGGCACGAGGGACGTACTTGCCAGAGGTGGCTTCGTTAAAGTAAACATTCAATTTTGATCTTTGGATTTCTTCTGTTCCGTGATAGTTCCCATTGCTGTCTAAACCATGTTCACCACAGATGGTTTCCCAGAAAGCAGCACCCTATAAGAATGTTAGTAAAAAAAAAAAAAACCAGCCTGAATCATTAACAGGAGCCAGGAAACACGATGCTAGATTGGAAACACGTTTTGCCTATGTTGAAAGAGATGAGTCGATCTCGGAGTTTGAAGGATGGCATCTGATAGAAGCACCTTTGAGAGCGGCTCAAACGCAGGCCTCTAGCCGCCTGGTCCTGTTTGACACATCCTGTTACATACAATTTGGTTACCACATTGACCGGTGGATAAATGAATCTAGATGTGTTAGTACGCGTTGAAGACATCAAAGTCAGCCAATGCAACGGCGGGCGCCAAGCGTAAAAAGCCGGCGGCCGTGGTGGCAATCAGCTGGACGAGGCCACATACAATTTCCCTCATTGCTGCCCTTGTAAGATTAGTCGTTAAAAGAACTGCTTTTGTTATATACCAACAGTTGTTTTGATTTGGCACTGGCGAGTCGTCTAGAAACGGTGCGCGCACGCACAGCATGTATTTGTATTACCCCATTTGGAACAGGGCATTCGGGTAGGGATTAGAGATAGCTCACGCGGTGATCACCAGGAACCAGTCAGTTGATGGGACAGGTAGAGATTGGCAGGGAGGGGCTACAAAGAGGGACCGGGTCAGCGGGATGGTAGTGGTGGTGGTGGTGGTGGCGAAGACGATTACATAATAAGTGTAGATGGGGGTCACTACCCATTACCGTGTTTAGGGTATGTGTCAGCCATATCACAAGGTATACACGGCTAACACCAACGAAACGATTTTAAAGGGTGATTTTTTGAGAAATTGAAGAATTTTGGGGGACCACTACCAGTGTGGTCGCGGTCCTGACAGTAGTTTAGCTAGAGTTAGCTATACCTAGCACGAGCACACCAGGTTCATACCAAAGAAGGGGGCCATAGTTAGGAGACACAAGACGAGATAGCACCAAGCACAGTGCTGGGTAGGGTAACACAATAGCAGCCTTTGAGAACATCATATGTCGTTAGGGACTGATCCACGTCAACAAAGATCACCATGATAGATCGCAACCGATGCGAACACAACCCAACAGTCACAGTCATATGCCCCTGTTGTAGTATTTCATATGATGGTCCCGGGCGCCGTAACCATAGATTACTGTCATAGCACTAAATTTTTGATCTTCAAGTCCCGGGACCCTTTCTTTCGACGGTGAATCCGGTCATATCACCAGAAACCACCCCTTACCATCAGTTTCGAGCTCCGGTTTTCACCGTCACCATGTTCTACACTCTAGATTCCAAATCGCTCAACACCATCGAGTCTGAAGATGTATTAAAGGAAAGCCATTTTGTCACCAACGATAAGACTACCATCCATAAAATTGTCCAAGGGCCCACCAGGAGGTCTAGAAACGGATGTGAACAGTGCAGACAAAGAAAGTAAGTATTCACCAATAACCCACAACCCCTCCTCCTCCCCCCCCCAAAACCATATACTAACCTTAGAAAAAAATGTGATGAAGTATCTCCCATATGTGGCCCCTGTAAGCTTCGTGGGGTCGAGTGTACTCCGAAGAACAAAATCAATATCACCATCAAGAAATACCAATTTGCCAACCACAAGAAAAAGAAAGAAATACGACTAGTTTCATCCGATACTGGCCCCAAACTAATCTCTCTACTATCCAATACACCCAATGCCTCCTTCGATTCTTCTGCTATTGTGGCACCCATGCACCAGACACAGTTGGCCCAGTTTTATCAATTGATGTCTTCTCCCAATACCAACTTGGTCTCTCCAAACATGAGAGCTTTCGACCATAATGGGTCCTTGTTTCTCCAATCGTTTGTCACGAAAGTGTGCAAGACCATCTGCATTGCTACTGACAAGTCGAATTATTATTGTAAGACGTTTGTTCAGGTGGCTTCTTCAGACCAGGGAATCCTTCATGCTTTGGCTGCTTGGGGAGGACTCTTTGTAGAAGGACTCACCCCGGCAGTTCGTTCTTATATGAAAAAATCCATTGAGTTAAGTAAGGAAAAGCATGTCTCATTGCAAAACTTGAGCAACCATGATATATACGTGAGCTTAAGTTTCTTTGTGGTTATGATGGGGCTCCTTGTTTGTGCTGGAGATGTCACTCACTGGCATGGTCTATTGCAACAGGCTACCAAATTAATTAATGAAAATGGTGGTCTTCAAACAATCTGCAAACGTTTCAATTATTCCAATGATATCAAATTTCTTATTTCTTCTTGTCTGTTCCATGATATGATGAGCTCCAGCTCCTTCTTAAAAGGCCCCTCTTTGGGCCTCGAAAACTATCAGGACATCTTTCAAAAAGGCAAGCTTTTACTGCTGGGTAGCTATGGTCTTGATCCTCTACAAGGATGTATTCAACCAGTCTATCTATTATTAGCGGAGATCAATTCGGTGGCTATCGACTTGAACTCTAAAAAGAAATTGATAGACGATCAATTTCAATTAATAGCACAACAAAAGTTTCCAAACATTTATGAAGACCCTCAACAAGAATATGACCTCAAATTGGTTCGAATCCAACATTATGAAGAGGTCAACGAAAAATTCACGAAACTAAAGAAAAAAATAGACGAATGTTTGCCAAATACTTCTCAGATGGAAGATATTGCTGAAGATAATAATGAGGTGGAGCTTCATTTGACATTATTTGACGTCTACTCTTACACATGCCAAATGTGTCTTTACTATCAAATAAAACAAATGACCCCAGCGTCAGTGGAAATGCAAACAATCTTGGTGAATGCTCTTAATTGCATTGACGTACTTGTGAATACCAAAATGGTGACGTCGCTTACGTTTGCATTATTAGTATGTGGGATTGCATGTTGTACCGAATGTGATCGTCTAGAAATGGAGCGGAGAATCGAAAAGATTCAGACCTTGTACCCCGTAGGAAATGTGCTGCGTGTTCGTGATATCATCAGAGAAATTTGGTCGTCCAATAGTGAGGGTAAAACGTATGTTGACTGGGCACAAATATGTCACACAAGAGGTTGGGAATTGCCCGTGTGCTAGGTAGGAAATTAAATTGGGTCATAAAATTCTGGGAAATGGATATAGTAACAAATATAAGTAGGGGACATGATATATTGTATTTTGGACCATTTAGAACTCCAAGGAATTAGTAGAATCGAGATAACAATATACTTTGTGGGTAGCTACGCTTGCTTATATAACCCTGATAGACCAAACCCAAGACATTTATCCAGGATTGTTTACACCAGTTTTAAATTTCGCAGCAACTGATAATGGTTGCAAAATTGGTACTTTTGGACCATTTGCTTGAAACCACCAGCATCTGTAATGAGTGGTTGGCGTTTCAGCAGCAAGCACTGATGATATAAGATACACACCATAGTGGTTTCACTTATCCATCGGTCATGGAGTTGAAACCGTGAGATAAAATGGTGGAACGTGGTCGCATGGCAAAACCAGTCGGTTAATCTCCTCAATTGGAATTAAACTACATCCCTGTTTGACGGTTTGGATAGGGCCCTATGTGCTGGTGATTATCTAATCGGTTTAGGCCAGATTTTAGTACCGTTTGTGAGAGGTATACATAACCCATACGCGTTGGACCGAGATTTATATCTCATTAGTCGGTTTCTCGACAAAGATGACTATTCCAAAGCAGAGCACCAAAATGCCCTTGGAATTATCTAATCAGCCATCGTCGTAAATAGGCTCCACACTACTCCTTTTGTAAATTATTTGTGGATAATTTCTTGTTGTGTTTTGACTAGTGGTTGAACGGTTCTGCACACAAGCACTAGAAAAAGGACGAGTGTCATTAGTAGATAATACAGACACCTTGAACCTTCTTTTCATTACTTCCACACATCGTGAGGTTATAAGACAATAGCATGTCCAGCGCCATCCAAAACAGGACGTTTGAGTTCCAACAATGTGTGAACACTTATGATAAGATCAACAAAAAGCTGAACCAAGCACCCAAACCAGTTGCTTCGGGACCCGTCAAAAAATCGAAATTTAGCCAACAAGCCAGTATAATTGCCAAAGATATACTGCATGTGACCGAACTCTTGAGTAAGTTGGCGATATTGGCCAAAAGAAAACCGTTGTTTGACGATAAACCCGTGGAAATAGGAGAGTTGACCTATGTAATCAAACAAGAGATCTTTAAAATCGAACAAAACATGCAGAACTTACAAAGGTTTGTCAAGGGCGATTCATCTATTCAGATAGACTCACAAACATCGCAGTTTTCCAAAAATGTGTTGAATTTATTGAATTCAAAGATGAAAAACGTTAGTGGCGAGTTTAAAAATGTATTGGAAATTCGTCAAAAGAATGAAATAATGAACAAAAATAGAACCGAGAATTTCCTCTCTGCCACGAGTAATCGCTCCAGCAATCAATCACCTTCTTCCATGACGGGCTTATCGAATCTCGGGGAGAATCCGTATTTACAATCTGCTCAGAGAAGCGATTCTCCATTGCCATATGATCCAGATGCAGATCCTGAATCGACACCTTACTCCAATGGAGATTACCTTTCCATTCCCAATCAAACCCAGCAGATGCTTATGATGGAAGAACAAGGATCTCAGTATTTGCAACAAAGAAACTCTGCTGTTGAAACCATTGAGTCTACCATCAATGAAGTGGGTAATCTTTTCCAACAATTAGCAACCATGGTCAGTGAACAAGGAGAGCAGATTCAAAGAATCGATGAAAACGTCGAGGATATTAGCTTGAATATCACTGGGGCTCAAAGAGAATTATTGAAGTATTATGCTCATATCACCAATAATAGGTGGTTATTCTTGAAGATTTTCGGGGTCTTGATTGTGTTTTTCTTCTTGTGGGTAGTGGTGAGCTAAAGCTGGCCACCCAGAAATGGACCCGAGCTGACCAAACTCCCAAATTTACAGAAACAACAATAACTGGACTAATTCCATCGAAATACTAAATATCTACAATTATGGCAGGTTTCGCAGCCACTACCTTCAAGGTATTTCAGGTGGCACCAACTGCCGGCTGAGGAAACTAATGACCTTTGGACAGTAGCTTTGCATCGCCTTTTAATTCCGGTGTCGCCACTGTTCTATGGCTTGACCATCATGTTTCTCATTGGTGGCATTGCCACTATCTATAGTGGTGGAGTCGCGTCGTGCCGCACACAATCATATCAGTAGTGCCGCTACCGCTAAATGATGACTGAGGCATGCTCCTTTCTTTAGTACCACTACTCTATCATTAGATAAGTTTGTACAACAACATTAATTGAATAACGTAAGTCAAATATTGGGACAATCGGAACCACTTCCTAAAACGGCCAGGTCTTTTCTCCCACCACCACTCGATTAACCGTAAGCCACTAACATTAGCGCCAGTCACCAAACAACATGTGGAGTTATCTATTTGGAGGCAACAAGCCTCAGAAGAAGGAGTTTCCCAAGAAGGCGATTGTGGAGTTGAGAGAACACATCCAAACGTTGAACAAGAAAAGAGCCCATTTGGAGCAACAAATGGAAGACCAAGATGCATTGGCCCGGAAACATATCACCACCAATAAAGTGTTAGCTAAGAATGCTTTGAAGAAGAAGAAAGGATACCAAACGAACTTGATGAAGGTGGAGAATCAGATCGAATCGTTGGAAACCCAGTTGACATCGATTGAAGGAGCCAATTTGAATTTGGAAACCATGAAGGCCATGAAACAAGGAGCTTCGGCTATGAAACAAATACATGGTGAATACAGCGTAGACAAGGTCGAAGAAACCATGGATGACATTAGAGAGCAAGTCGAGCTTGCGGATGAAATATCCGAGGCCATCTCGAGACCAGTGGGTACCGAATATGTGGATGAAGATGAACTTGACGAAGAGTTGGCAGCATTACAAGAAGAAGAGAAACAGCTGCACGCTGTCCCTGCGCAAAAGGTCCGTCCTGCGCCTGCAGAGGAATTACCTTCGTTTCCTGCTGTTAATAAGACCAAGCCTCAAGCTGCTACCGAAGATGATGAAGATGAGGAAGCTTTGAAAGCATTACAGGCCGAAATGGGGCTCTAGCCGACTTTGACCTGGCTCCACACACCACACACCACACAAGACTGTTTTTTCTCTGAATTCAAATGTAATCAAGTGGGTATTATCCAGGCCCTTTACTACTGGAGGAGTTTATCTGGGGTGTCAGCAAAGTTAGATAATGTTATGGGGTTGCTTCCGTTTTGGGCCGCCGGTTGGACTGCGATTGCATCCGCTTTTAATTCGCCTAGTGTACCAGTTAGCTGGTGCTGGTGCTCATAGTCCTACTGGCAGGGTTATATTGGTGTGGATCCCTAAAACCTATGGATATGGAACCATAGTGAAATCTACTAGAATGGGGTGGTTTCTGGCCTCGTTCGTCTGTCATAACTCTCATTAGTTCAGTTCTACAATAAATTAATATGTACACGTGCCCTAGAGAGGGGAAAGGGGAAAGGGGAAAGGGGAAAGGGGAAAGGGGAAAGGGGAAAGGGGAAAGGGGAAAGGCGAAACTCGCTAGCTGTAGTGTCCGAGCCGCCACCGGTGCCACCCGTTGTAGTTCTAATAGTAAGATATGTCTCACTTGTTACTATGGGACATTACGCACTATGTCACAAGACACCCAGGTCCCGTGACCTCATCTCCTTTTTAACTCTTAGTCTATATGGCCACAAGCCCCGGAATTCGGGCCACCCAGGCATACTGCCCCCCCCACCCCCCCCCCCCCCCCCCC